>ML675621.1:9530950-9553026 GCA_007922155.1 Mesoclemmys tuberculata
GATTCCCCTGTGACACAGGCCAGCCGTGCGGGCTGCAGCCAGGGTCCCTTCTGAGGCCGCTGGAACGAGTCGTGTTGTGTAGGGACTGGTCGAGGCTCGTCGGTGTGTGATTTCTTGGGCGTTTTTGTAGAACATGCCACAGGATTGTGCCGGTCCTACGGGGAGAAGCAGGGCCCGCTGCAGGACAGCCTCCGGGCACAGAGCCTGAGACGTAAGTGCCCCCCTCCGGCTGTGCAAGCCTGACATGGCTCAAGGCAATGGGGTGGGAGATGGTCCTTCTCCAGGGGTACGTGCTGGCCCTCGCTGCCCCCACCCCTCCAGCTGTTCCTTTGTGTCCATGGAGGGGACCTTCTCCAGCCATTCTCCTCTGGGACTTCTTGGGAAGAACTTGCTCCTAGGCTGTGGGACAGGATCAGTGTTTGCTGAGGGCTGGAGTACGTGTCCCAGCCCACGGGTGGCTGGGTTTTCAGCAGCAACAGAGCTGGGACCAGAAGCCTGTTTTCTGACCACTGCAGGCTGTGGCTGTGTCAGCCTGACAGGTTAGGATCTGGCCAGGTTAGTTCACCTCCCAGGACAATCCAAGTGCTGCAGGGCATGGGAGGACACTGTGTTAGAGACAAAGATGAGGAGGTGCCAACCACTTGGACTCCTGGGAATCTTTGCAAAGAGGGGTCTTAGCCGTGAGTTATCCCAGCCACGCTCCATCTTGGAGCACTTCCCTCCACTGACCTAAACTCCCTTGTTATTCAGCTGGAGATGTTCTCTCCCTCTAATCAATCGTTGAGTGTTGCTGTGGGCCATTAAGACAGTTCCTGTGTCCCACACACCAGAGGTAGCTGCATTGCAGGGGTGGGAGAAGCCCTTTAAAGCTCTTGAAAAGTGCTTCCCAAATCCATATCGCTGACGCTTGCACAGAGAGCGTGTTTGACATTGACAGAGTAAACCATGAGACTGGCCCTGCCTCTGTCTGTCCTCAGTGAGCCATCTGGACTCTGTGTCCTGGCGAGTGGATCAGACGCTCAGCTCCAGTGAGCTCCAGCAGGTCAATGAGCCTCTCGTGCACCTGAAGTTCAACGTGCGCGACAGGGACAGAGGCGTGACGGAGCCCTTTGCCATGACCGTCTCGGCTGAGAAGTTCCGGGTCTTACTGGCAGGTGAGTAGATGGCAGGCGGGAGGCTTGGAATCACTGGTCCTGGCCCTGCCCTGCCAGCTGAGGTTTCCTCTCCTGTGTTCCCCTCTGCTCCCCCTGCTGGCTGGGGCAGAGGCAGGCTGTCTCCATGTAGAGTCATTTCTCCATCCCTGCTCACAGCTGGGAGGTTGTTCTCTGCCCTGTGTTCCCGTGCTGTGACCGGTGAATTGGGAACTGGCTGCAGCGCCCACTGCTGAGACCCAGATCACTCTGCCCCCACTGGCCTTTTGCTGTCCCCTCTTCCACTTTCAGAGCTGAGACAGGCCCACGCCGTGATGAAAACTCTCAGCTGAGGTGTCGGGAGGACGGAGGGACGCGAGCATGGAAGGAGCCAGCTGATCATGCTGCAGCCTGTCGGAGAGTGTGGTGGGCGCGGTTACGCTGCTAGGGAAGTCCCCCCCACAGACACCGCGTGGACAGCGGTTGGGCTGGACTCTCCTCCCTGCTCAGACTCCCGCAGCTGAAACTGAAGAGGGCTCTTTTCTTGCCCTTCCCGCTCTTACCGGCAGCTGTCACCCCACCCGGCTCTATCAAATCCTCTTCTATCAAATCTCCCAGGTAGCATTTGGGCAATTCTTAAGTTTTTGTGAGGCAGAAGTTGGAATCCTTCATAGTCTGGTTCCAAATAAATGAAACCGTGCTGTTGATTTCTTTCAGCTCTTCTTGTAACTTTGCAGATAAGAACGTCGAGAGCAAGGTAAAAGTGTCAGCCTGGAACTCAGTTTCTTGGTTTTCATGGCCCAATGCAGTGGTCCTATCTTCACCATGGAACGTTTCCCTCTTTTCTTCTTGAAAGCTTGGTCAAGGCCCAGGCCAGCTGCTTCAAGTCTTAAAGCACCAAGAATCAGAAGCCAGGTTGCTTAGCACCCCGTGCTCTTCATAAACCTTAATATGAGTTTTATTGAAGTTGGAGCGCCCGCAGCGCTTGCCCTGATAGAGCTCCGTCATAAATAAGGCTTCACGCCATTGAGTCTTGTACTCAGGTGAGGTCCATCGCAGAATTATGAGTGTTCCCCATTTTCTGCATTTTATCGTCTATCGAATTCATGTATATGCAGGGCCTGTGGATTGCCATTTAAAGTGGCTGGGTCATAGTGTTGCCCTCCAGCCATGGTGTCATCTCCCCTGCCTGACCCTCCCTTATCCCCTTAGGCGCCCCCTCCCCACCAGCTGCTTGATACACTTGGCCACGAGCCCCTATACCCACCTCCTCCTAAAAGCCTTAGTCCTTGAGGGATCCTCCCTGCCAGGAACCCCTGACTCCTGCACCCCACATTACCCCTCCCTGCACGTGAGCCTCGCCCTTGGGGGAGGGGGCTGTCCCACTTCCTGGCCAGTCCCTCGTGCTGAGAAGAGCCACAGCGCTTTCGGCAGGTGAGGGACCAGCACGTGGCATGCTGCCTTCAGGGGCCGAGCTAGCAAGAGCAGTGCCAGGTTACGTCGCCATGCACTCAAATTTGGCCGGACCAAAAAGTGGCCAGGCCATGGCTGGGTTGTCCCCTGGCTCCTCAGCCTATGCTACGTGTCTGTGGGCTGTGCACATTTCATCCGATGATCCTACTGTGCCATGCGCTTGGAGGCCCTTTCTAACATGGGCGGGGGGCACAAAATCTCCCTTTGCCCACCACAGGCAAGCCAGCCAATTCCCCTCTGCATAGTATTCCCACTCTCACATGTGCTTTCCTACACAGCGGTCACAGGGGTAGCTGTGGGGTGACGGAGAATCCCATAATTGCATGTGAAGCAATCTGATCCCTGATTTGATGCTCAAAGAAGCAAGAGTAAGCAAGTAAGTAGCAAGTAAGTAGCAAGAAGCAAGTAAGGTGTGGGGGATCGTCTCCTGGCCTTCGAATCTTTGTGATCATGTAATCTGACCTGTACAGCACAGGCCAGAGAACGGTCCCAAACTAATTCCTGGGGCGGAGCTTTTAGAAAACCATCCAATCTGAATTTTCAATGGTCAGTGATTAGAGAATCTGCCATGACCCTTGATAAGTGGTTCCAAACGGGTAATTACTGTCACTGTTAAAAATGTAGGCTTTATTTCCGGTCTGAATGTGTCCAATTTCAACTTCCAGCCACTGGATCCCGTTAGACCTTTCTTTGCTATAAAGAGCCCTTTATTGGTTCCTCATGTAGCTACTTATGGACTGTAATCAACTCACCTCATAACCTGTTACGTTAAATAGCAAGAGATTCTTGTGTCTAGTACTCTAAGGCATGTTTTTTAATCCTGGACTCATTCTCCGGGCTCTTCTCTGACCATTCTCCAATTTTTCAATATCCTTCCTGAACTGTGGGCATCAAAACTAGACACAGGATTAGAGCCACAGTCACACTGGTGCCAGATACAGAGGTAAAATAAACTCTGCTCCTACTCAAGATACCTCTCTTTATACATCCCAGGATCACATTAGGTCTTTTGGCCAAATCATCACCGTGCTTGTCCACCCCAACCCCCAAATCTTTTTCAGAGTCACTGCTTCCCTGGCTAGAGTCCCCTTTTCTGTAAGAATGGCCTACATTCTTTGTTCCTAGTGTAACAGGGTAAGGAGGGGGGGGGGGAAGGTAGATATACTCTGCCCCCGTGGGTCCTGCGCTCTTCCGGCCTGGCCGGTGGTGCAACTGGGGGAAGGTGAGCCAGAGGGGTAGGGAGGAGACGGGCCTGCTCTGCCCCTGAGTCCTACTACCTTCCCTTGGGTCAGTCCATGGCCCACTCCCTGCTTCTCCAGCTGGGTCCTCTGCCTCAGGTGTTGTGGCAGCAACTGTGGAAACTCTAAGCTTCTGCAGATTGTAGGCTGCAAACTGCAGACTGCTAACTCCAATCTGCAGGTTTTCAAACTGCAAACTCCAATCTGTAAACTCCACACCTCCTCACTCCAAACTCCACAGCTGCCTGCCTGAACTGCAGGCTTTTAAGTGTTTGGGGCGGGGCTCCTTGATTGGCCCCAGGTGGCCTAATTAGCTAAGCAGCCCCAGCTGAATCACCCAGGGAATAGGGCTTTGCTGAGCCTGAGGCTAATATACATGCCTTTTAGTACTCTTGCATAGCCGTCTGGCCTGACCCCGTCACACTAGATATATACGTTTACATTTAGCTGTATTCAAATGCATATTTTTGCTTGCACCCAGTTTCCCAAGCAATCCAGCTAGCGCTACCTCAGTGACCTGTCCGTTTTCATTATTTACCACTCCCCCAATTTTTGTGTCATCTGCAAACTGTAGCATTTATCATTCTGTTTTCTTCCAGGTCATTGATTTAAAAACATTAAATAGCATAGGGCCAAGATCTCTGTGGGAGCCCACAGGAAACACATCTGCTCAGTGATAATTCCTTTCTTACAGTTACATTTTGAGACATATCAGCTAGCTAATTTTTAATCCATTTAATGTGTGCTGTGTTTATTTTTATATTCTAGTTTTTCAAATCAAAATGTGATGCAGTACCAAGTCAAAGGCTTTCCGGAAGTCTAAGTATATTACGTCAACACGATTACTTTTATCAACCAAACTTGTAATCTCATCAAAAAATATTTATCAAGTTAGTCTGACAGATCTATTCTTAAGCGCATGCTGATGTGCATTAATTAACATTACAGGTTCAGAGGAGTGGGGTGAGATGTGGGAACAGGGGAGTTGAACTAGTTTATTGCCCTATATAAATGAACTGTCTGGGAGTTTTGAGCAAACATGGCTTGGTTCTGAGAGGAAAGGGTACAAGTCTCACCTACATCATCTTTTCATCGCTCTCATAAGGATGGTTATATGAGATGTTTCTTTTAAAAAGGCTAGTTATTTCTCAGTTAGTGAACTCTGCCAAGTATTAGAGCACGGGCTAATCACTTAAGTCCCTCGGGATGACTTCCACATAATGCTGGACAAGCTTCTGGAGCCAGCTGCCAGCAGTCGACTGACAAATACGTGATGAAGTACATTTCCAGCAGAGCTAATCCGATTATGGAGCAAACTTACTTCCTTCATTACCCAGGCTTGCAACATACTTATTTTCCTGAAACCACTCTTCATTCTGAAGAGCTTAACTGGGGAGCAGAAAGTATCTAATGACTGGTGGAGCCACTTTCCCCTCACTGTAGGTGCTCACAGAACTACATTGATGATGGCCGTATAAGAATGGAGAGAGCATCGCTGGCCAAACCCCAGCCCAGATGTTGAACTCCTTCAGAACCCATTTTGATGAGTTCAGCTCACACCTGATTTCTCCTGCTCCTTTGCAGAAATCAATCTGCTGTCCTGGTGGGTGTGATGGTCTCGGGGGTTGCTTGAGCAGACTTGACCCAAAGCAGATCTCCATGTAAGCTCCAAAGCTCGCCTCTCTTGCCAACAGAAATCGGTCCAACAAAAGATTTTACTTCTCCCACTCTGTGTCTGACGATCTCTTGTCAGTTTCAGAGGTGACCAGGCCAAAGGTGGGGTGATGCATTCTGCTTTTGTTTCTACCCTGTAAGACGTGCTGAGGCCTGTGAATGTGAATAGAGCAGCCAGTCAGCACCTAGGAGGGAGCGCCAGCCCTGAGCACCCCATTTAGCGCCCCTCAAAGATGGGAAGCTGGCTTGGAGGGAGGGCGCTGAGGCTCGGAGAAGGGACATGGTGTGTTTGCTCAAGGGGGACGGGTCTGGTTGGTTTGGGAGGGAGTCAAATGAGATGTGGGGATGAGACCTCAAGCTTAGGAAAAGAATCTGAAGTGGGCGGCATAGCCAAGCCACTTATTGACGGCAGTGGTTTTTGCAGCTGCTGTCTGGGCTGCAAATGGACTGCAGCAGGGAGGGGGACTGTCCCAGCACATTAAACACAAAACCACTGAAGCAAAAAAACCCCTAAGAACAGCCCTATTTTCTGTGGTGGTTTCTAGCGGAGCCCCACTGTGCAGACGTCCGGGCAGCATCTGTCTCTAATTCGTGCCATAATCCCGCTGTCTTCAATCAGGCGCACAAGGGCAGTGCAGGACCATGTGTTTCCGGAACCGAAATGAAACGGGAGCTGAGCAAGGCTTAGCAGATTGTTCTGGGGGCACAGCCTTTGAAAGGGTGGCAGGGAGTTTCAGTAACTTCCCATGGAATAGACGGAGGGGCTGATTTTTTCTAGCCTCCTGGCTGTGTGTGATTCCAGACGTGCACAGTGGCTGCTGCATTTCTATTGTGCTGCATGGGCCTGTGGCCAGGCCTCTGTGCCCATGCACACAGCCCCTGATGGTTCGGCGGAGAATCATTTCTCACTGCGAAGGCCCCAGGGTCTCCTGCGGTCTGTGCCGCAGCCCCGTGTCCAGGAGATGGCGACACCATCCCTCCAACCAGGACTTCGCCACCCATCCAGCCACCATCACTCTATTGTATCAATACGGCCCAGAGCAATGAACCTGGCTGAGTGCTAGATTTCCACCCCTGGGGAGGGAGGGGCTCTAGCGGGGGGTGCACAGGGCTCACGTCTCAGCCCATCACAATTCGATATTCATTACCCAAACTTGCCAACGTGGCGCTCAGGATCTCAGACCGTGGAGATCGGCAGTGGAAAAATAAGACCTCCAAGAAATACACAAAACCCACACCACTAACTTGAGAGAAGCCGGGTGTGAGGAGCTAAGGAAACGCCTCTCACACACCTATGCCCCTGTAAGTGCTGCCTGCCAGGCCCCTAGCCTCCTGTTTAACACAGGCCAGAGAACCTACCCCATGAGCCCTGCACCAGCCTAATCGGTTGTAGTAGAACTGGAAAGAGGGCCTGGTCTTGATGTAAAGACTTTAAGTGCCAGAGAAACCTGCATGGCCCTAGGTAAGTCGTTCCTATATTTATTCCCCTTGCTGTGAAAAATCACGTGAGCTCCTTGTCACTGCGACCCAACCCCGGTGGAAAGGGTTTGGCGTCATCTCAATGCCGTGTGGCTCATCGCAGCGCGACAAGTGAAAGGAAGAGACCAAGATAACGGTGACCTGGACAATCAGGAATATCGCCATTGACGTGCGGGGGCGTAAAAATGGTGTCTGTAGCATCAGAATCAGGCCCTAGCGTTCCAGCCGCTGTACATCTCTCGTCAACAAAGGCATCCAAGAAGAGCAAGAGCTGAGAGCGAGGCTGGGTTCTAGGGGTGTATGAAAGAAGGAGCCAGTGTCCATGTATCCATGGGCAGAACGGCTGGTAATTGGCTCTGCTGCTTTTTACAGCAGGCGGTGGAATATAGTCAACGCTGAGGCACTCAGCCGCTACAGACAGTGCCAGCGTTCAAAGCCAGCGGGGCCCACGACTAGTTTCATCGCCCACGTCTCACAGGCCAGCAGCATTGGCACGCTAAACTCAGCCACTGACATGAGAGCAAAGTCACTGAGCTAGAGCGAGAGCCAGTGGGACGTGCATGGGGCTGGATGGATAGCTAGAAGGTCAGGAACGCCAGCCTCGGCATCCATCTAGCTGTGGGCGTGACACGCTGGGGGCTGTGACCAGGTGGGTGCTGGGAACGTGACCGTGTGCTGTCTGGAGTGTGTGATATCCACATACGGCGTTAACGCGACTCCTGCGTGAATGGCGCTTTATCAAATAAAGGTAATTCATCACGCCTAGTGAGGCTTACCGTCCCCACGGGGAAGCCATTTACAGAGCGCAAACCCCCGCCATCCCCCATTTTCCTGCTCCCAGAAGGGGCTGTGGCTGCTTCTGAAATTTGGAGGGCTACAGGGGGGGACTAACAGCTCAGCCCGGAGCAAAAGGCAGGCAGGCTGCAAGGCTCGAGGGCTCCTGCCGTTGCCAGCAGTCTGTGACCATAACCCTGCCACGTGGCCGAGATGGGGCCTGCTAAGGGAATACAGCAAATCAGAGCTGTTGGGGAGGCCCAGCGGTAGAAGTGGCCCAGGATTGGGCCTGAGGGTGATGGCCAAGGTGTGACGCACTCACCAACGTTCGCTTGAGGAAAGTGCTGTGTTCCCGCCCTGCCTTGCTCTGTCCATAGATCAGGGGCTTTTTGAAACCTAGTATTATTTCGTCTCCTTAATCTAAAGGCTGGATTTTTCAGCTGGTTGAATCAGCACTGCGTGGCTGGCACCTCGGTCGAACGCAGCGAATACACAGTGAAAAACTCACTGAGACAACGACGCACCATGGAACTAGGACACTGTTGCCTACAGTTGTCCTACAGTGGTCTGCGCCATCTGAGCCGACCTCTGAGATGAATTGATGCGCACGCCAGAGGGAGATGCAAATGAATGCCTCCTTTCCATTTTGGCTTGTGACACTGCTGAATCCTTTATCCTCAGCACCTCATTACACACGACAGGCATGAGATGAAACCGCTGAAAACAAACAGGAAGGAAGCATCAACAAAGCCGATCTGGGAAAACCTGGGCCTGAGTTTGCATTCAAATGAAGTGGAGTTTGGGGTTTGCGTGGCAAGCAGGATGGAGTCGGTTGCTAGCAGGGATAGACAGTTCCTTTAAACATAACTACCAACTTCCTATAACCACCAAGTCAGCACAGGACCGTCCCCCACTTCTTCTGTGCCATTACAGCCCTCCGGCCTGCATGCGCTTGCTCTCAGAATAAATGCTGGCAAATAGACCATTTGGGGGCCCATGCTTTGTATAAAGAGATGCGCCCCTTCTCCCAAAAAATAAGCCTTACCTCTGTGCCCCATGTAACTTGGCATTTTAAAGCAAACCCCAAAAGATGCACGGCCTGGTTACTGTTCTGACGGGACGCAGCTCAGTTAGCTGCAATTGCTGGAGCGTGAGTGGCCGCTGCCGGGGCAAGAGGTGCTGTCGCAGAGGTGGTAGCAGCCAGGACAGGTTCTCTGGGTGAACCCGTCATGCAGAACACGTGGTGGAGCAGGGATGGCTTTAAGCACCAGGCACGCTCAAGTGCTTTGCTCAAGTGAATCAGGGCCTCAATGCTAGCCCATCATTGTCACACACAGAGCAGGCGTGACATGCGTGGCTCGCTGGCTCGGCAGCATTCCTGCTGCGCGCCCCATGTGAACGCCGCCAAACTGCCTGTACAGTGGCTCCCCATCAATCGCTCGTGCTGGAGCCAATATGTCTTGCAATGAATTTAGTTCTGTAACAGCTTCCCCTCAAAAAAAAAAAAAAAAAGGGTATTTAGCTGGACTCCTCCACTTGATTTATTTCAAGCCAGCTGTTAGTTGCATTTCTGTGTTACCCATGACAGGGTCATTTGAAATCATGGCCTCATTTTTCTGTGCTGTGGTGCTAATTTACCAAGATATTTATCACTTCAGGCTCATTTGAGGTGGGCAAATCAGGGTTGCCATTTTCTTCAAGCAACATTAAACTCAGGAGTAAATGCAGACCTCCTGTCACAATGACGGCGACACAGTGCCCAGTGTAAATGCCCACCCTCCCACCCCTGGACCGGGAGCGTGCATTTGCCACGGAAAACTGAGCTGGACGTTTTTTCATGCTGTTGGACTAGTGCACGGACTCTCCATTCGCCAGCTATTAAGTGCCAGCCACCACCTAGCTGGGACATGAGCTGCATGGCAGGAATGGTGTAACAGCCAAGCTAGGCTGGTGGGTAAGCTGGCAACACAGAGGGCTATGCCCAGATGGACTGACTGACAGCACGGCACACCTTGTGGTGCATCAAGAAATTGGGCTGCTGTTTCTGCTCTGGATCTAGTTTAAAATGGGTCCTTCGGATCTAGAACCAAACGAAGCTCGTGCCAGCCTCTTCAAGACTGTTTTCCCGGGTTGACCATTGGATGGATCGTGGGGCTGTTGGCCCAGCATCCTGGAGAAGGTGAGCCAACCCACGCCTCCGTGCCGCAGATCTGCAGTGTCGCGAGGCCTGAGCCAACAACCCCTACATTAGGGGTTTCCATAGAAATGATTTAATTCATGCTGGATAGTCTGCATGACTCACTGGGGCCCTGCACTAGATTTGCCAGTGGACTTGGCCAGGAGTCACTGCAGAAGGGAACAGGGGAGAGCTGTGTCTCGGGAAAACTAAGGGTAAAGGACAAGAATTTCTCCTTTGGGGGGTCAACAGGGAAGGCCGCTGACACCCCTGGGTTCCTGAGACCAATCGCCCTGCCTCTGGCCATGCTGGACCAATGAACTCGCTAGCGAAAATCCCTGAGCCAGCAGAATGGCCTTGTCTGGCGTCTTCCCAGCAAGAGCAGGAGAGATCACAACAGAGCCCCGCACCCCCAGCCCGGCTCTTTCCCCAACTACACACACAAGGGAACAGCTGCCCGGCATGGAAAACGGCAGCCCGAACCGTTAAAAGTTTGGCCACCTTACAAGCAACTGAAAGCAGGGTCTTATATGGGACGTGCTGGGCAACCTTCACGCCAGGCAGGCTGCCAGCCTGCGGCGGGCAAGGAAAAGCCACAGAGCCCAAAGCATGAGGCTTTTAACAAACCAGGAACAGCTCGCGCAGTTCCAGCCAAATGACACTAGGGGGCAGCCCTGCGCCAGGGCTTTTCAGGTGATGAGCACAGAGGAGATGACTGCTCCAGTCTGACGGCCTGGGCATTAATGAGAATTAATTGCCTGCCTCTGCGCTGCTGTGGGTGGTTCAGCCCCTCCTGCCCAGAGCCTCTGGCTGATGACGTCGCCCGAGATGCTTCCCTGGTGCGTGTTCAATGAACCTTCTCCCGAATCACGTGAAATGCAGGAAGCTGCGTCAAAAGAACCTGGCGCCAGGGAGCCTGATGTAGGGCCCCGGGTTATTTACGGCCTGCTGCACTGCAGACTGCGCCGCGCAGAGCCGGCCGCAGAGCCCGAGGAGCCATGCTTCTGAGAACAGATTTCTGTAGGATCCACGTCTGCTACACCTCCTCATTATCACCCTATCCCTTACCCCTCTGCCCCCAGATCTCTGCCCCACAGCCAATCCACCCCTTACCCCTCCACTCACTCCCCACAGCCAATCCACCCCTTACCCCTCCACCCCCAGATCTCTGCCCCACAGCCAATCCATCCCTTACCTCTCTGCCCCATAACCCCACATCCTATCCGTCTCTGCTCCCCCCCCCACCAACGTGCCCTGGGGAGGCCGCTGGGAAGTGCTGCCGGTGGGGCTGGGAGAAGGCAATTGGTGATGGGGAGGAGCCCCTCTGCAGCCAGAGCTCTGCAGGTCCTGGAACCTGCCCGTGCGGCGGCCTCCAGCTCACTGTCCTCCCGCCGCCCCCCCGGCAGTGCCAGGGACTTAGCCGTAGCAATAGGAACCGTGCTGACCGGAGATGGCCAAGGTGGCTCAGACCGTGCTGAATTAACATGAAACCCGGGCACACCCAGGGAGGCCGTGCACTCGTCGTCAGGTGCAAGCGGGTGGCAGCCCACGAAAGCTCACGCCTGCAGAAATGTGTTCGTCTTTAAGGTGCTCCAGGACTCTGGTTGGTTTTGCTGTCTGCAGACTAACACGGCCACCCCTCTGGAACTTTTCCCTTTTCAGTTTCTCCGTTTTCAGCCTCTGTACGCACGGAGCTTGAAGGAAAAGGTAGTTTGGTTGGACCTTGAACAAGCCTCTTGTGCAATCTTTGTTTACTGTGTGGCTTACACAAGCCATGTATTTCTCGATGCGATGTGTTGGCTTCTTGGCTGAACAATTATCCCTTGGCTCTTTTCTGGCTTACAGTGCCTCTGCACTCTGACAATTTCTCGATTCCTGGCGCTTCACTTTGTGATGCCGTCCAGATGGTTTGCGTTACAGGCCTTGCTATCTTCTCACTTTTACTACAGCTCATTTCCTCTTTATTTCTTAAGCCTGCTTCGCTTTAACTACCTTTTATTACGGCGTATTTCCATCACATTTCATTCTGGCTTTACTCCGCTCGTAGTTTTCGAACAACGATTGTTACAGCAGCATGTAGGCTGGGAACACAGGGGTGCATTCGGTCGTAGTGGCGGATTCTCACAATGGCCCCCCTAGTCCGTCGGTGGGGATGGGGATTTGGGCGGAGGGGGAGAGCTGGTCTCTGGGACCACCGTACCCTGGAATGGTCGGAGATTTGAGTTTGTTTATTCACCTGGAAATTACCTTTGATCTGGCTTGATCAGCACCATCTGCATTTCCTGCCTCTTTCCATGGCTCTCTGCAGCGAGCCCAGCCAAGCCAGCCCCCTGCGGGAGGCTGGGTATGTCCCCTGCAGGGTCCATGCTCTCAGGGAGTGTTTACAGCGACACAGGAATGCTTTGCAAAACCAGGGAGCCATTTAGCAGTCACCTAGCTACAGAAGCTGACAGGCCTTGGGTTAGCCAGACAGGCAGGCCTGGCACCTGTCCTGTTCATAACACTCACACTGCAGACAAGCACCGCAGACAGCAATTTGTGACCCTGCAAACTTTGGCCTGGCTTTGCTGACACAGGTTGGCGCTCCGTGGGACCCGGCGAGTTGGCTGGCTGGCTCCCACGCGGCTGGGATCTTTGCGCATGAAAAACGCGAGGATTCGGTCCACACCGAAAGCTGCATGCTCAAACCTGCAGGCCCCGGCTTAGAGGTGGGGCTGGGAATTTGAGCCAAAGGGTGGCTGGCTAGGTATGCAGGGAACGAGTACGTCATGCAAGCAGGAGCTGTTACTGGCATGCCCTGAGGGATTTAAAGCTACTCAGCTGAAATTGATTAAGTCCCTCGCCCCCATCCCTTCCTGGAAGAAGGACCACGGAGATCCTTTCGCGTCACTTCCCCCTTCCCTCTCCCCGGCGAGACAGAGCTGTTCCTTGTGGCAGAGGCACACATGTTGAGCGTGTCGTTGCTAAAGTCCGGGCAGTTCAGAATTAAGGTCGTGGGTCTCGTGAGCCGATCCTGGCACCGTCCCCTGCCGCTAGGTGACAACGCTGCTTGACCACTGTGGGCTCTCTTCAGGCACACAGAGCCGGGGCACCGCCATGGCAGCCGATGTCCAGGGGGTGTGGGATGGTTGTCAGTACCCAGCACCCAGGGAGGCCATCGCTCACCAAGTCTCGGGCCCCAGAAGCATTTTCCGAGCAAATGTTGGCTCTGTGTGGCGCTGAGTCACCAAACCAGACACACCCTTCCTCTGCAGGATGTGTCAGAACAGTGTCACCCCCCCGCCCCCCCAGAACAATGGAGGGAGTCACGCAAACTGCAGGGGGGGACACGGGCCAGTTCAAGTGCATCCCCCCACCCCTCCCAATTCACTGGACTTCACCAGGGACCAAGAAGGAGTTGAATCAAGTGCAGCACTGGGGTAATGAGAAAGCCGTACCCCCCCCTACCACCCGCTGGCCCCAGCCTCACCTGGGTTCAGGGTCCAGAGACTTGAAGCACATAGGATCCAGTATCTGCCTCCTCACAGCAGTGTGGTGCGTCCAGGAAGGGCTGCACGGCTAGCGCTGGGACAGCCACCGGCACAGGGAACACCACGGGGCTGGCGGGGGCGCCAGACCCACATGGCTCGCACAGTCCTGCACAGTTTTGGGATGGCATCAGATCATGCCAGTTACCTGGCAACCCCAGGACACTTTGGCCCCAGACAGCCCCATGGAGAGGTTTGCCGTGTGGGTGCCTTCACCCACCCATGCCCCCGCCCTGTGCCACGGCCAGGGCAGGGCCAGCTCACCCTGGCAGCGCTGCCCTGCACAACAGCTGGACGCCTCTGCAGTTTGCATGCCAACAGACTTTTTCCCACTCGTCATCTCACAACACCTGGTTTGTTATTGTAGGGTCGCTGACGAGCCCTAAGCGGCACACAGGTGTGTTACTGCAGGGCGGCTGACGCGCTCTGAGGGCGAATGCTACGTGCGATGAAGGCCAGTGTGTTTGCAGCCCGCGAAGGCGGCCCTTTGAGCTGCCTGGGCAGCGTCTCCAGCCGGTATCTGAGCCCAGCGCCCCCGGCTGGCGTGGCCAAGACACCGCAGGCTCTGGGGCTGGGTTTCACTGCTCAGCCTTTCTTGAATGGCGGGGCTGGGGCCCCTTGTTCTACAGCCCACGTGCCCGGCCTGTCTGTGCCACGTTCTGGGGGCATGCGGTGGGCGCCCAGCAAGCCCTGCCCGCACGCAACGGCCTGTGCCAGCGAGCCAACGAGAGACGCCTGCCGAGCCAGATGAGGCCAGCGCCTGCAGCCCTGCTCACGGGGCCCAGCACCTGGGACAAGGGCCCCCAGGGCCAGCGGGGGGTGGGTGGGGGGTAGCCAAAGAGCCACGAGGCGCTCGCTGACCTCCAGCCCCACCTCAGCACACAGGCCAGCTCCTACACTACGGAGAGAAGCCGTGGCCACGTCTGCACACGCACGGCACTCCACCAGCCCCTCTCCTGCCCCCCACCCAACTGCTCAGCTCCACCCCCACCCACCCTGCCTAGCCGACTGCCACTGAGCCAGGCAACGTCGCCCAGCGCACCAGCAGGCTGGCCACGGGGCGGAGCAGGGCAGCCAGGAGCCGGTGTGGAGCTGGCCAGGAAGCCGTCCCTTTGCCCCCCATTTTCTGCTCCTCCTTGCTCCTCTGCACAAGTGTGACTGGTTTGGGGGGGGTGGAGGGTGCCAACCAAACACCCACATTAATCCCCGGGAGGGTCTGAGCCAACGCGGGGGGGCCAGCCTTGGGAGAGTCAATGAGAAAACAGCCGGAAGGGAGAGGCCTGGGTGATGGCATGGCCTTGGCTAGGGTGGCCAATGGCTTAACCTCTGCGTCGCTGTGACCATTGCACCCGGAAGGGGGCCGAAACAAGCCTCCCACAGGGGTCTGGCTAGGCTGGCTTTGCCGCGGAGCGTGACGGAGCGAAGCCAGGGAACGTGGGTGCTGCAGGGCCGGTCTCAGCGTCTTGGCGTACGTCTACACTGCCGAGAACACCCCGCGGCAGTGAGCCGCAGAGCCTGCTCTGCAGACGTGGGCCCGTGCAGTGAGGCAAAGAAGAGCAGCGAAGCTGTACGCGCTCCGGCTGGAGCCCGGCCTCCAGGGCCCTCCCTGCACCCAGATTTCAGTGCCCAGGCGCCAGCTGGAGTCTAAATGACCACGCTGCTCGTTTCAGCCCCACAAGCCTCAGTCCATTGACCCAGGCTCTGAAACTTGGGCGGGGGGCCAGAGGCTTTCCTCTGCAGTCTAGCCGTACCCTTGGAGACCACGGGCCCGTCCTGGAGGAACTGGATGGGGGCCTCAGGGCCCGGCCTGTTTGAGGCTCATTCCCAAGAGCCTGGGCTACACGCTGGGGCATAGACCACAGCCAGGATCCTGTGACGGTGCAGAACGGTGTTGGGGTGTTGGTGCTCTCATTGGTGACGTGTTAAGGACCGCGGGGGGGGGGTAGGAGCCTGGGGGTGCTTGGTTCCATGCACCCCCCTCTCCCCGACAGCCGCTTTTGGCCAGTAAATGCTACATTTGCAGGCAGAATGGCCAACTGCCACCTGTGTGGGAGGCCCCGATTCAGGCCCATGGACAAGCCGCTGTCAGCTGCAGCGGGGAGAACATGCTACAAAACACCCCCCTCCACAAGCGATGCGCAGGGAAGAACCACACGCGCCGGCACAGATGCCAGGGCGTGGGGGGAATGGCCCCCAACTCAGAGGGACACGGGTTGCAGGGCGGTTTGCAGCTGCCTGGCCCAGCTGTGGGGGGGGGGGTCAGCAACTGAGCTGTCCAGGTGGGTGGGTGGGGAGGGGGGATTGTCAGTGACTGGCTGGCCTGGGATGGGCGAGGCGGTACGGGTCAGTGATGGACTGGCCCAGGTGGGGGGAAGGTGTCAGTGGCTGTCCCAGGTGGGGCGGGGGGGGGTCAATGACTCACCTGCCCAGGTGGGTTGCATTTCTGTCCTCGTGTCCTGCCTCTCGAGTGCGCCCGGCTCCTGGGCTGGGGCTGTGCAGGGGTCAGTGGGGGCTATGCCTGCTGCGTGTGTTTCTGCGCTTCTCCCCCTCGGGGCACTCTCACTGGCGCAGGCCTCCCCGCCAGGGACATGGTGCTACGCCACCACCCTCCACCCCCACCCGTGCCAGCACAGCTTGCCCGGCGTGAACCTGGCCCTGCTCACGCAGTACAGCACGGTCCCAGGCAGTAACAGCTGCAGATCCGCCAGGCCCCCCTCCCTGTGTCTGCTTATTTCCGAGAACCTGGCTGCGGCTGCCTGTGTTCACAGCCCCACAACACATGACCGGGGGGGCTCCCAAACCTTTCCTGGGATTCTCTGACCACCTACACTGAGCACGGGCCAGACTCTCCCCCAGGGATTCCTACAGCCCACCCCCCTGCGTCTGGTTCAGACAGGGCAGAGCGTTCAGAAAGAGCAGCCTGGTCTCTATTGAATGCCCCCATGTGACGGAGATGCTTATGTACCTAGGTGCACGGCTCCCGCGCTGAATTCCCCTCCCTGTTAAACATCAGGGTCCAGCTCAGATTCCTCTGGCTTCACCTCCCAGCCACTGGCTTTTGTCTTGCCTTTGGCCGCTAGGTTAAAGACCTCTCTGCTGTTAGCCATCTCCCCCCCTTGTCAGTCCATGTGGATCAAGCCACAGCTTCCATTTCCCTGCGAAGCTAACCAGATGGCACTCCATTAGTCGCTCACGATCAAATCTGCTTCCCCGCCACATCTCTGTCCCGTGGCTCCCTCTGCAATTCATCAGGCTGCTCTTCGAAGAGCAGCAGAGACGCTGCGAGCGAGGGCTTCATCCAAGCGTTTTATTGTTGGATGATTCCAAAGGGCGGGTCGTTAAAACTGACTTTCCGCATCAACAAACCATTCCCAAGCCGGGATGGGATTAGTGGGCAAAACTAGACTCACCCCAGCTCAACCAACAACGCTGCTTCAGAGATAGGCCTCCAACATGGGGCTCCCAGCTCCTGGGCCGGTGCCCTGCCCGTGGGGCCGTAGACACATTTGCTGGATCTTGCTGCGGTCCAACGACGCGTGGATTATTTGGTTCTGCAGCCTGATGGCGCATCCACTCCCAAGGGATGTGGCAAACCTGGGTTCAAATCCCTGCTCTGCCTGCCTCAGGAGAGTCCATGGGGCCGGTGGCCCTGCTGGGGTAGTTTGCGGTGAATGATTATGAACGGGCTGTTTCGTTCTGATGCAAAACAAATAGCAAAAAACCTGGACTTTTTTTGTGAAGCAGTGTTCTTATTTTCCACACAGCCCTCCCCAGGACTGGGCTCCCTTGTCCGTGCAGCAGGCTCTCTGGTGAGCCCTTCCTGCCGGGAGCTCATGTTCACCTGTTTGCAACCATGGGTCTTTTCCATGGTCCCTGGTGTCAAGGTACAGCCTCCCCTTGTGCAGGACCGGCTGGGGTTCCTAGCTGGATGACTTAGTGTTTGGCCCTGTTGAAACGTTTGATTGTGTCCAACTTGCGCAGCTCCGTTCTTGCTGTTGTTTACCACCCATCTCATCGCGACCTCAGCTTCACCCTTTGCCTGCAATCACCTGATAGTTCCTTCCAGATCATTGGGGAAGATATCGAAGAGCACAGGGCTGAGAATACATCCCTGCCAGAAACCCCCTGGCTCACAATTCCCCACCCCCAATGACGCCTAGGGATCTCTCAACCAGCTTGCATTCCAGGGATGCTGAATTTGGTGCCAGCTGTTGCAGGCAGAGATCGTGCATGCTCGGCCCCACACCTTACTTGCTCCAGGACCCCAGCTCGGGTGGAGCCCACGTGCAGGACCAGTTGTCCTGGCGATGGAGTTTGCGCCCCTAGCCGCACGGTCTCTGCCTGGCCGTGGCACAGTAGCCCGATGTATGCTTTTGTTCAGAGGCAATCATCTGCTTTGCTGCCTGCTGTACCAACGAAGAGCAAACTGTGCATCTTGACAGCGGATCTGTCAGAGCGCGGCCCCTCAGCCAGATGGCTTTATTGCTGCTCACCAGCTCCCTGCGCCGGGGAGGGGGCGGGGATGAAGAGCAAGGGTTAACTCACTGCCTGCACTAGCACTAGGCTCTGGGAGGGCGAGTCAGTACCAGACAGGGCCTCCCGGCCCCCCACAATTGCATAGAGCCGCGCTTGCAGTGCAAAGCATGGCATCCGTGCGGCAGGCCCTGCACTGCCCTGCCAGTGAGACAGGCCAGCAACCCCCTTGGGTCTCCTAGAGCCAGAAGGGGAGTGGGGCGGTGGTTCCCTCCAGAGTCCGCTCCCATCTGTCCCTAGTCCCCCCAGTTCACCCCCATCCGTGCCATCTTGGCCCTGGCTGGACATGGGGTGCAAGGCTGAGCCGTCCATCTGGAGGGGGATTTGGAGGAAGCAGTGCTGCAGGGATGGGGCGTGGGAACCCTTGGCCAGCAGATGCACACAGGTGTCAGTCCCTGCAAGGCTTGGGCTCAGCCCCCCCAACCGCCAGCCGTGAGAAGCCGCGGGGGCTGCGTCTGCAGTGTCAGGCCCATGTGGTCAGGTGCTTGGTCCCTGTCTCCCTAGCGCAGCCTGGGCACACACCAGAGCAAATCCCACACCAGATGCACATACCTGTGGTGCTGCCCCATGCTTGGGGGTCGTGCCTTGGCCTGGACCACCCCTGCCTACTGCAGCAGCCTGGCTCAGCCCAAGGCTGGAGTTCACTGCTGCTCAAGGCCCACCCAAGCCTGAGCCCCAGCCCTCCATCCCCACCCCTGGAACGGAGGGGGGGTGTCTGGGTTTGGAGAAGCAGGGCCCTCTGTGCTGTGTGTGGGGAGGGCCCCAGACGCTATGGGGCCAGGGGAGACAGGACTGAGCAATGGTCTGGGAGCCAGTAGCCCAGGCCTTTCTCCCCTCGGGTGCAAGCTGGATTTGAACTGGGAGAACAGACTGCCACACAATGCCAGGGGGAGGGGCAGTGGGGGGGCACAGGGCTGTGTCCCCCGGGAGAGGAGCAGTAACCTGCTCACAAGTGTCTCCTCCCCCCAGCCCAGCTCCCTGGGAAGCCCCATCATTTCAGACTCCACGAGCTGCAGCTGCACGGGCAAGTCCTACACCAGCACCGTGTCTCACAAGGAGGGCGACTCGCCACTTGGCATGGCTTTATTGGGGGCCGGCCCAGCCCACTCCATTTGCACGTTTGGCCGAAGAGGCGAGTGGATTGTCCTGGGCCCACAGCCCCAGCTCTGCGTCAGCTGGCCGCCTGGCCCGTCCCACGGAGCCATCCTCCTCTGACCAACGGCCTCGTCCATGGCAAAACCGCCCGGTCCTGTTCTCACCGCCCCCTCCGATGCAACGGGGAGACAGGAGCAAACCCAAAACCCCCCGCCCCTGTTCGTTCCTCTGGGGAAGAGCGTCAGGAATTCTCCGTGGTATTTGGGGGCGGCAAAGGGAAGGGGGCGTGGGGTCAAGGCGTATACGATGGGTATAGATGCTGTAGCTCCTCCACAGCGCCTGTGGGCAGGCAAACACTGCCAAAGCCTCGGCCCCTCCAGAAACGGGCCACTTACCTGCCTTAGCAATAAATTATCTCTCAGTTCCCCTCCTGGCCCCCCCTTGGTCCCTGGGACTCCACTGAAGCCGTTCTTTCCCCAGCCGCGATGACGGGAACCTTGGCAGTCAGCTGGGCCACGCCCGCAGGCAGGGGGAGAGCAGCGAAGGGCAGCTTGCCCGGCGAGAGTCGGGGCTGGTCCTTACCATGGGGTATGGACACCAGCTGGCCCCAGAGAAGGGAGCATTTCCTCGACCTCAGTGGGCTCCCGTGCTGGCAAGGAGCCACAATGCAGCTAACGGTCCAGCCGCTCCCAGCGCCGGGCCCAGAGCCAGCTGCACCAGTGAGTCTGTACTTTGGCCAGCTGTCCAGAGCCCTTCCCTGGCTCTGCCCTGGCCAGCTCTGCTGGTGGGCATCCCTGCGAGAACGGCTCGCGTGCCAGGCCCAAGCTGGGTGCCCGCTGGGCACCTCCCTGCTGTGCAGTGGGCTATAGGGTTCGGATGGCCACTGGGTAGAGCAAGGACATGTGCTCAGCCCCCTTGATGGGCAGCTTGTGGCTGGTGTAGTGGTGGATGATCCTGGGCACGCTGTCGAACAGGGGGCTGTTCTGGCCCAGCACGTATTTGTTCTCTTGGGTTCGGGAGAGTTTCATGTGCATGAAGCCCTGGCTGCTCCTGTGGGGAGAAAGAGACACAGCCGGGATTAGTGTGGGGCAGCGCCATCCCCACTGTCCAGCCCCGTGCCAGTCCAGCTCGCAGCGCCACCTGCCAGCCAGCCCCGCCAGAGCCTGCCCTTCAGCATGTGGACACAAGGGGGTGCTGCGGCCTTCAGCACCCTCGGGCCGCTGAGTGCCCCGAGCCAGGGTGCTCCCCACTCAAACCCCTGCAGCCCCCGAACGGCCCAAAACTCACAGAGAAAACAAACGAGCACCCCACTGAGCGGCTCCTCCCTGATGCCCCCCTGCGGCAGGGCCCTGGATCCAAGCCCAGGTCGCTACCCATAGCCCTGCCGAGCTGTTCCCCGCTGAGCTGAGCACCGTAGTGCAATGTCACCGAACAGGGGGCATCTGGGGTTGAGCACAGCGCGGCCGGGTTGCAATCCCAGCCCATGCAAAGAAGCACGGCGACGCCAGGAACAAGTGGCTGGCAGCGGTGAAGAAAGCAGCCCGTTCCCTTCTCTGGATCCCCGGGGGGGAGCTAAGTCCCCCCGCCCCCAGCACCTTCCCATAATCCCCAGCTCCCTCGCCTTTGCGGTTGATTGGATTTCACTGGCATCCAGAGACCCCACTGAGGATCGGACCCCTCGTCCCGGGCACTGGCCGCAGAACGCCCTCCTGTGACTCTGCAAGCGGGTCCCGGGCAGCTGGTAGCCCAGCGGCCGAACCAGGTCCTGCCTCGCTGTGGGACACGACCCCAACGGGCACAGACTTGGCTTCCGGGGAGCCGGCAGCGAGCTCTATAGCTGGCGACACTGCCAGGGGCCATGCCCAGCCGCCCATGTCCCCCGGTGGCTGCCACGCCCCGGCAGGAGTGGGGCGTGCGCAGTCAGTCGCTCCCAGCCAAGCCAGGATCACCAGGCCCTTTGCAGGGCAGGGGCTCCTGGCCTTTGGGCCTCAGCCTGACCCAGAAAGCGGGTCCCGGCCCGGCTCCGCTTCCTGCCCGTGGCCTGGGCAAAACTCCCACGAGCCCCATGCCCGCGGGAGCAGCGAGGCCCAGCGCCGGCGGAGCCGCGGGGGGAGATGGTGTCACAGCCACTGATTCCAAGTGACGGGCTAATGGCCCTGCCGCTATTAACGTGCGTCTCTGAGGAGAGCCGCAGCCTGGCTGCAGCGTCTGGAAAGCACATTACTGCGAAATATCGATAGCTGACGAGCAGCCGTCTCCAGCTCCAGGCCCCTCCCCCTGCCCGCCGGAGAGCCGCAGCTGGGGACTCGGCTGCCGGCCCAGCCCGTGATGGATTGATGGCTGCATTAGGGGAACGGGTTTCAACTCCATTTGCGAGCTCAGGAGCCGAGCCGGGTGGGGGCTGGGCTGCCAGCCGGGCTCCCGGGCGGGGGCCCTGGTTGCTGCTGACAAAGGGAGCAGGAGGGGGCTGGCGTGAAGCTAGCGCCATTCGAGGTGCAGCGCCAGTCCTGCAGGCACCGAGCGAGGGCTGCTCTCTGCCCATCCCCTGGCAGCCCGGGGGCTGCTCTAAGCTGTGCCGGCTGGGGCCTGCTGGAGCGCTTTGTGCTCCTGCCCTGGGCCGGGGTTTGTGACGAGGGAGGCGGGGAAACAGGACCCGCTAGCTGGGGACTCCCCCACAGCGGGCAGCAGAGCAGAGCCACTCTCCCAAGCCAGGCTCTTAGACCGTGGGGCACCCCGGGGAAAGCCAGGGCCCCTCTCCTGCAAACGCAGGGCAATGCGCCGTGCCTGTCGCACACAGCCCTGCCAGAACCTGCCTCCACTGCACCAGTCCACAAGCACGGACCCTCTGGTCCCACTAGACAGCAGTGAGCCAGGCACACACCCGGAGCGGCCCCATGTGAACACACTGAGCTCCCCCAGCAGTGCGGAGGAAGGTGCTCATAGACTCATAGACTCATAGGTCAGAAGGGACCAATAT
>ML675621.1:9569357-9604342 GCA_007922155.1 Mesoclemmys tuberculata
GCAGACTTATCTGCCGATAATCCAAAATCAATTGCTCAAATTAAACTATCCCATCATAACATCCCCTCCATATACTTATCAAGCTTAGTCTTAAAGCCAGATAAGTCATTTGCCCCCACTACTTCCCTCGGAAGGCTATTCCAGAACTTCACTCCCCTAATGGTTAGAAACCTTCGTCTAATTTCAAGTCTAAATTTCCTAATATCCAATTTGTACCCATTCGTCCTCGTGCCTATATTAGCACTAAACTTAAACAATTCCTCTCCCTCCCTAACGTTAATCCCCCTGATATATTTATATAGAGCAAGCATATCCCCCCGGAGCCTTCTTTTGGCCAGGCTAAACAAGCCAAGCTCTTTGAGTCTCCTTTCATAAGGCAGATTTTCCATTCCTCGGATCATCCTAGTAGCCCGTCTCTGAACCTGTTCCAGTTTGAATTCATCCTTCTTAAACATGGGACACCAGAACTGCACACAATATTCCAGGTGGGGTCTCACCAGCGCCGTATATAACGGCACTAACACCTCCTTCTCCTTGCTGGAAATACCTCGTCTGATGCATCCTAAAACCGCATTTGCTTTTTTAACAGCCATATCACATTGGCGGCTCATAGTCATCCTGTTATCAACCAATACCCCAAGGTCCTTCTCCTCCTCCGTCGTTTCCAACTGATGCATCCCCAACGTATATGTAAAATTCTTATTATTAATCCCTAAGTGCATGACCTTGCACTTTTCACTATTATATTTCATCCGATTACTATTGCTCCAGTGTACAAGGTGGTCCAGATCTTCCTGAATAGCATCCCGGTCCTTCTCCGTGTTAGCAATACCCCCCAGCTTCGTGTCATCCGCAAATTTTATTAACACATTCTCGCTCTTTGTGCCAAGATCAGTTATAAAAAGGTTAAATAAGGTCGGTCCAAGAACCGATCCTTGAGGGACTCCGCTAGTAACCTCCTTCCAGCCTGACAGTTCACCCTTCAGCACGACCCGCTGTAGTCTCCCCTTTAACCAGTTCCTTATCCACCTTACAACTATCACATTCATCCCCATCTTTTCCAATTTAACTAACAGTTCCCCATGCGGAACCGTGTCAAACGCCTTACTGAAGTCGAGGTAAATTAGATCTACCGCATTGCCTTTGTCTAAGTAATCCGTCACCTTCTCAAAGAAGGAGATCAGGTTGGTTTGGCACGATCTACCTTTAGTAAATCCATGTTGCAATTTGTCCCAATTACCATTGACCTCCATGTCCTTAACTACTTTCTCCCTTAAAATTTTTTCCAAGACCTTACACACGACAGACGTCAAGCTAACAGGCCTATAATTACCCGGATCACTTTTATTCCCTTTCTTAAAAATAGGAACTACGTTAGCAATTCTCCAGTCGTACGGCACAACCCCCGAGTTTACCGATTGCTTAAAAATTCTCGCTAACGGGCTCGCAATTTCACGCGCCAGTTCCTTTAATATCCTCGGGTGGAGATTGTCCGGTCCCTCCGATTTTGTCCCATCAAGCTGTTCAAGTTTGGCCTCTACCTCAGATACGGTAATATCCACCACCACATCCAGATTCCCGTTCGTCATCCCTCCATCATCCCTAAATTCCTCACTAGTCTTATTAAAGACCGAGGCAAAGTACTTATTTAGATATTGGGCCATGCCTAGGTTATCCTTAACCTCCGTTCCATCCTCAGCGTATAGCGGCCCCACTTCTTCTTTCTTTGTTTTCTTCTTATTTATGTGACTGTAGAACCTTTTACTATTGATTTTGATTCCCTTCGCAAGGTCCAGTTCTACGCGGCTTTTAGCCTTCCTCACTTTATCCCTACACGTTCTGACCTCACTAAAGTAGCTTCCCTTACTAATCCCGCCTTTCTTCCACTCCCTGTAAGCTTTCTGCTTTTTCCTAATCCCCTCTCTGAGTTGCTTGCTCATCCACCTTGGCCTGCTACTCCCGCCCATGGTTTTTTTCCCCTTTCTTGGGATGCAGGCTTCCGACAATTTCCGCAGCCGCGACTTAAAGTAATTCCAGGCCTCCTCCGCATTTAAATCCCCAAGTTCCTCCGTCCAATCCACTTCCCTAACTAATTTCCGTAACTCTTCGAAATTAGCCCTCGAGAAGTCGAAAACCCTAATCCCAGATCTACGTTTGTTTATCCTTCCATCTAATTTGAATTGAATCAGCTCATGATCACTCGAACCAAGATTGTCCCCTACCACCATTTCTTCTACGAGGTCCTCACTACTCACCATCCGTATCAATCAGAATTTCGGAAGGGCAGAAAATTGGTAATTGAAGCTAAGGGCATTTGGGAAAAATCCCTGGCTGGCAGGGCTAAGGGCAGTGAGTTTTTAAACTATACCAGGAACAATGAAACGCTGGCACTGGAACAAGCCCATTGCTAGATGGAGATGGGAACGTTCTTTATAGAGAGGCAGAAAAGGCAGAAGCGTTCAACAAATATTGCTGTTCTCTATCTGGAAATAAGTAGAAGGACCAAATACTTTCTCGTCCAGCAGTAACCAAGGAGGATGTTAGATAATATCTACTAGGGATAAACGTGATTAAATTAGAAGGTCTGGAGCACTTGATCCCAAGAGTTCCAAAAGAGCTGGCTGACATCTCGGGCCAGCTGATCTTAATTTTTAATACTTTTAATACCTTTTGGAATACTGGGGAAATTTCAGAAGACTAGAAGAGAACTAACGTCAGGCCATGTGCAAACATGGGAAGCAGGATGACCCTGGTAACTATGGGCTGGTTAATAGCCAAATGCAAAGTTATAGATCAAAGAAACAGGAATGCAGTCCATACCTACAGAATAGGGGACTGTCCTGGACAGCAGAGACCCTGGAATGGATTTAGGGATCCCATTGAGAACTGAACGTGAACTCTCAGCGTGACGTCGTGGCAAAAAAGGCTAATGTGATCTTGGGCTGTGTAACCAGCGCACACAAGCAGGGTGACTATTTTCCCCTTGTGTGCAGTGTTAGTTGGACAGATTGGACCACGGCATCCAGTTCTGATGCCCACTTTTGAAAAAGGATTTTGAAAAACTCAAAAGGGTACAGAAAAGAGCCACAAAAGTGATTCGAGGGTGGAGAAAATGCTGTTCCGGGAGAGATTTAAAGATCCCAATCACCTGATTGAAAAGAAGATTGAGAGGTGACTTGATTACAGTGTATAAGGACCTTCCTGGGGAGTAAAGACTGGGGCTCTATAATCTAGCAAAAAAAGGCAAAACAAGAATGAACGGCTGGATGCTGGAACCAGACCAACACAAATCAGAAAACAGGCACAAATCGTTAACAGGGATGGTGATTAATGACTGGAACAAACTGGCAAAGGACGTGCTGGATCCTCTCTCTTGACGTCTCCAGGTCCAGACTGAAGCCTTTCTGAGAGATGTTTTAGCCAACACAAGTTACTGGATTCAATCCGGAGGGAAATGGGTGTAATTTAATAGCTGGTGTTACACGGCAGGTCAGTCTAGATGACCTAATGCTGGCCTTAAACGCTACAAATCTACAAACCTGTGGGCTCCTGTCTTAGTCTGTAACAGTCCGGGGTAAGGACCATCTTTCCTCACTTTCATAGCATCTCAGGCTAGCAGAGGCCATTAAATCATCTGGTCTGACCTGTTGCATAACACAGCCCAAATTACCTCTGTATAGAACCCAGTAACCATAGTTACACCAAAGCATTTCAGTCCTCAGGAGACTAAACTGTTGTGAGCCACAGGCAGGGAACAGGAGAGCCTGAGGTGCACCATTGCTTGAGGCCCCTCCAATGGCAGGGAACCGGTTAGGTGGGATATGCCAGATGATCCTAGCAGGTGAGAGCAAAAGCCTTCCAAGCTCCTTGCCATTCTGAACTGGGGGAAAATTCCTTCCTAACAGCACATCTGATCCCTTCAGGCCGGAGCACGTGAGCAGGAGCCAGGCATCTAAGAAAGAGGGCTCTCTGAGCGCTGGTCCAGCCCGTCCCGTGTCCCGTCTGCAGCTGTGGCCAACCTCGGGTGCGTCCGAGGCCGGTGAAATAAAATCCAGAGTCCCCGGAGCCCATTGCGCACATGGGAGGAAAATATTCCTGGCTGAGCCCTGGCAGCAAACCTGAAGCATGAGGCTGGCTTACAGTTTTTGCTCCGAGGCCGTGCAGCACGTAACACGCAACGGGGTCCTGACCCACAACTGGACGCCAGGGCAACACAAACCAGAATGATGATGTCTCCCTGCCACCACGTGGCCCCGGGCGTTGGGCACAGCGGCTGTTCTGCGCCCACGGTCCCAAGCAGGTGCATCCAACCCGCCCAGAGCCAACCATGTGCCTCCATTTCTAACAGCCCCACTGAGGCAGGCGCGAGCTGAGAGATGCCCCAGGGACTGGCCTGCCAGTGAATGTTATTTCCTCACTGGACGACTCCAGCATTAATACTCACGCTTCCCTCTCCCACTGAGAGTTCATTATCCTTACCCAGCCTTGCTGCACGAACGACCTACTGATCACCCAGCCCGGCCAAGATTCCCCTTCGTACCATCCTGACGCACGGGTCCCGGCAGCCCCGCCAGCGGCGCAGAGCCACGGGGAACAGGATGAGACTACTGGGACCAGACCCCTCCACCACCACGCTGAGTAGGGCGTGGGCAGCCTACGCCATCCCTGCCGCCATCCAGCACAGCAAGGCAGGCCGCCCCAGCAGATTCCCCACACCTCCACTGCCTGCCTTTCTGCACTCGCCCCAGCTGGGACTGGGGAGACACATGGCCCCTGTCCACACGGCCCAGCGCCACCGTCCTCAGCAGGGCTGGGATTTACTGCGTACTCGCCAGGTTCCCTCACGGCAGGGGCCCGCAGCCACCTTGGGGCTGCCCTAATCCACCTTCCTTGCCAGGCCCACTGGGTACCTTGCCCACAGTGCCCAGTGTCTCAGGGGGCCAAGGAAACAGCCTTGGTTGGAGCAGCGTGGGCTGCCTGGCTCAGACAGGAGCGCTGGGGCCTGCTGAGAGCTGGCCGGGGCCCAGGGCACTGAGCACGTACCGGGGCGTTTGGGACACGGCAGCCTGTGTCAGACGCTGCCCGCCTTGCAGAGACCCAGACGGCGGGACGGCGAGGTTCAGCCCCAGACTCGATCCTCCCATAGCAGCTGGGTGGCAGGGCAGCACCCGCCGGGGAGGACGGCTCCGGCACCACCTTCCTGTCACAGGTACAACGCGGCCGGCCCTGGCTGGGCTGGGGACATGAACGCTACCCAGTCGGCAGGAGAGCCAGGCCCTGTGCTCCCCAAAGATGGGCCGTGTTCCCCAGCACGGTCACAACCGCCCATCAAACGATCCTGCCGCGCCTCCCCCACCCGCGGTCTCATTCCTGGGTCCCACGGCCACCCCCATGCTGCTCCGGTTTGGTGCAGGGTCCAGGCCCGCACTGTGCTGCCAGCATTATGGGCACTCGTGGGGGTTGTGGTCCAGGCTAGACAGGGTGTGCCTTAGTGGGCACAGCCCCTCCCCGCCCCGCAGGTGTGCTCGCCAGGCGAACGAGGCTGGCAGGTGATGAGCAGTAACTCAGCCTCCATCCCCGGGTCTTGCCGGCATTAAGGATGCCCCCGGAGAATGGTGGGTGGGAAGGGGGAATCCCACGCGGGCCCACGTGGAGTGGGGCCCATGCCCTGCACTGGCTGGCATTTCTTGGCCACCCCAGCAGCGGGGCCGTGCAGCCCTGGGCACAACTGAGCATGACCCACCGTTGGTGTCTTCGTGGCTGGGCTGGGGCTGGCCGGGCTGCGCTGGGGGGCGGGCCTCTCCGTCTGGGGGGCTGGTGCCACTGTTGAGCTGTCCCACGGGGGGCGGCCACGGCAGGTCTTTGATCACTTTGATCTCAACTGGACGGAGGCGAGAGAGAGAGCGTGAGCTGGCTGAGAGCGGCCACGGCACCCACGATCTGGAGCAGACGGGCAGGCAGGGTTTGGGGAGAGCAGAGGGCCTGGGGGGGCTGGAGAGGGAGTCGGCAACATGGCCGGGTTGAGTCCCCATGTGCCCAGCTCCACACTTGGCTTCCAGCACCTGCCTGTAGCTGGCGCTCCCAGGCTGCAAAGCAGCGCCCGCCCGAGGCACCAGAGTGCAGAATGGCACCCGGGACAGGGCGGGCATGGGTGGCGCCTGGATCTTCCTGCTCTGCCAGCTCCAGCTGCGCCGGGGGCCAGAGCCTGTGCAAACAGCCAACAGCCCTGACGCACCCACAGCCTGGCAGCTGCAGCTGCCCCTACAGAGCCGGGCACCAGCAGGAGGAGGGGGCTGCCTGAGCCAGGGGTGAGGCAGTGTCCCAGTCGCCCGGACCAAGCGCCCCCAGCTGAGCACCCACAATCCACCGGGGTGTTCACCAGAGAGCACGGGACACACCCCCAGACCCTAAATCCGATTGTGGTCGGCCCCGGCACCCCCTGAGATACCCCCCCACCCCCTCCCAGTCACCCCACCCGGCTTTCATCCTCGCTCAGCGCAGCGCCTGGCAGGGGCCTCTCCCAGAGCTCTGCACTGCCTCGCACAAGCCCATCCCTCCTCCCAGGCTCCTGCTCCACCACACTCAGCAGCTCCCCTCACCCCCCACCCCTCCATTTCCCAGCTGGCCTCCCCCCTTCCCAGGCTCTTCCTACCTGCAACCCTCCCTGCGGCCCGTGGGGCTGCTGCCCACAGGAATGAGGCACTTGCAAAGCCAGGCAGGGAGCGCCTGACTTGGGGGGTTGGATTGGGCAGGACAGGTTATAGCCCTCCCCTTCCCCCTATTTGTGGGACTCGACCCCCGCCTCCTGCGGCCCCTCTTAGCCATCACTAGAACAAAGCGCCTGCCTGCTGGGCCCTGGGAGGAGTGAGATCCCTGCTGTGACAGCACGATAACTCTGGAACCTAACAATGGCCGCCCAGGTGCTGCCTGCGAGCTGGTTTGCTGCTGGCCACGTGCCACCAGGATTGATTCATGAAGCACTAGCACAGGACAGGCGCTCGCTGTCTGGGGGCAGCCCGTTGGACACCAGCTCATAGGGTGTGTGGTACAGGGGCAGCGGCTGGGCAGTGGCCTTGAGGCAGCCCCTCTGGCTGGGCCATCAGGGGACTGTAGGCTGGGATTGATGGGCACAGCAGAGCAGATCATGCCCCCCCACCCCAGCAGAAGCCAGGAACTCCAGGGGCATGGCATGCAGAGAGGCACCTGTGCTGCCCATGCTGTGGGGGTGGGATGGGTGCAGGCCTAGCGCCAAGGCAAGGACGCTGCTCCATTGGCTGGACAAGGAGTGGGCATGTGCCAGGGACATGGGCCACGTGGATGCAGCAGCGCTGGGACCAGGGACCGGAGCAAGCCAGAGAGAAGGGGTCTCAGGCAAACCCCGGGATGCCGGGGAGTCTCCGGCGAAGCCGAATGCAGGAATCAGTGCAGCCGGCACTAAGCCCCAAGCTCGGCTCACACCAAGCACCCGCCCCGTGCAGCTGGCATCCCGCGGCTCAGAGAGGTGCTCGTGCCCAGGCCGCGCGGGGCCCCGTCACTCCCGCCCTGGCACAGCTGAGCTCTTGCAATTAAACCGCAGCTAAGACAAGAGCTGGGCAATTAGTGAGCGCTGCCAGGGGAGCCGTGCGTGGCATGGATTTCCCCATTAGCCAGCACAAACGCGATCAATCCCCGGCAGGGAGATAAATGGATCGGGGGTAGCCCAGGGTCCCCGATCAGCGAGGCAGAGCAGACAGGAGTCAGTTCCCAGGGAAGCCCTGGGCTGACGGGCAACTTCGTCACAGCGACAGGACGTTTCCTTACAGGGCCCTGAGTCCAGGGTTCCCACTTGAACGCCACCAGCCCCGGTGCCCTGGCAGGGCCCCTGTGCCCACCGCTGGAGGGAGCCTGGACCCCATGCCAGGCAGCAGCAGGCACTGTGTGACGGGGGGCAGGGGGAGCCCCTGGGAGTGGGGTTCCTGAAGCACGAGGCTGGGGGACTCCTGGCAGGGTGAGGCCTTTCAAGGCTTCCAGCATGGCTGCCCTTGCCCCGCCCAGGGCAGCTGGGCCCGTCACCAGCGCCTGACCCTTGCCACCCTCACCTGCAAAGGCCTTGGAGATGCGCTCCTTCTTCCACTCCCAGGGCTGGTCGTACTCCTCGGGGGGGCGCTCGTCGTCCTGGGGCAGCCGCGACTCCCGGGGCCGGGCAGAGGACGGGCGCTCGCTGTCCGGGGGCAGCCCGTTGGGCACCGGCTCATAGGGCGTGTCGTACAGGGGCAGCGGCTGGCCAGGGGTTTCGAGGGAGCCCTTCTGGCGTATCTCTGGCAGAAAGGAGAGGGGAGAATGCGGTGAGCCCCGTTCCAAGCCCTGCCCATATCACTGAAGGGCTGAGCCCCCCCAAATCTGCACAGGGCTCTGCCGCCCGCTGCCATCAGAGCTTGCCACGCACTGGGCCGGGGCCAGAGGCAGAGACCCAGAGGATACGAGAGGCACTCTAGGCCACGGAGAAGCGTCGCTAAACGAAAGTCTCAGAACCTGCCTGCACAAAAGTTTTTTACCTGCAACGTGCCGGGGCTGGGCCCCACCTCACCGGGATGCACTGAATGTTCCTGTGCCCCACGTCCCAGCCGCTGACCCTAGGGTTCCCATGTCCCAATCCCACTTCCCCAGCTTGCAAGGCCAGGAGCCCTGCACACACCTCCCAGAGAAGCCAGGAGCCTCTGAGAGAAAAGAAGAGGATTCAGAGGGTTTTCTGGTTTTTCCCCCAGGCCAAAGGCCAGAAGGGACCATTGTAATCATCTTGTCCGATCTGTTGTACAATGCAGGCCAGGGAACGGCCCTATAATACTTCTTAGGGCAGATCTCTTAGAAGAACATCCAATCCTGATGGAGAATCCACCATGTCTCCTGGTAAATTGTTCCAATGGTTAATTACTCTCCCTATTAAAAATGTACACCTTATATTCAGTCTGAATTTGTCTAGCTTCAGCTTCCAGTCATTGGATCGGGTTAGATCTTTCTCTGCTAGACTGAAGAGCCTATTAAATATTTGTTCGCCATGTAGGTACTTATAGACTGTAATCAAGTGACCCTTAGCCTCCTCTTGGTTAAGCTAAACAGATTGAGCTTCTTCAACCTATCGCTCCAAGGAAAGTTTTCTAATCCTTTAATCATTCTTCTGGCTCCTCTCTGAACCCTCTCCAATTTATTAACGTCCTTCTTGAATTGCGGGAGCCAGCACTGCATGCCTTATTCCAGTGGCTGCACCAGCGCCAAATACAGAGGTAAAATAACCTCTCCGCTCCTACCCAAGATTTCCATTTCTGCATCCAAAGATCACATTCATCCTTTTGGTCCCAGTGTTACTGAGACCTCCAGTTCAGCTGATTATCCACCAGGGGCCCCAAATCTTTTTCAGAGTCTCTGCTTCCAAGGATAAAGCGCCCCATCGCATAAATACGGCTCATGTTCTTTGTCCCCCGAGGTATTTATTTACACTTAGCCATATTAAAACACATACTGCTTGTGCGCACCCAACTTACCAAGCAATTCAATTTGCTCTGAACTACTTACCACTCCCCCAGTTTTTGTGTTACCTGCCAACTTAATCAGTGATGATTTTGTGTCTTTGTCCAGGTTTTTGCTAAAGATGATAAATAGCGCAGGGCCAAGGATCAGACCCTGGGGGACCCCGCTAGAAGCATGCCCAACCGATGAAAGTTTCCCCGTTTACAGCTACATTTTGAGACGTCTCATCTGGCCGGCTTTTAATCCATTTAACGTGTGTCACGTTACTTTATATCTTTCTCGCTCTCTAATCGAAGTGTCACGCGGTGTCAAGCCGAACGCCGCACGGCAGTCTAAGGGTGTCGCGTCAACACCCCTGCCTTTATCAAGCAATCTTAGAATCTCATCCACGAAAGATCTCACCTCAGGCTGACAGAAGCGATTTCCCATCAACCCACGTTCACTGGCATTTATATTACCCAGCGAGCGATCCCCTGGGGGTGCCCAGCCCCGCTCAGTGTCCGTGAACCAGCACCCAGCCTGGATTGGCAGTCTGAGCCCATCACGATCAGGGTTTTCCAGGCCGTGTCCTTCCTTTTGGCCGGCCTGCTCCTGGCACGGAGCCCACGGCTCCGGCCCCTCGCCAACGCCCCCTGGAGGCTGCCCGGCAACCGCAGCGCAGTTGTGCGCAGACACGCAGCTCCATGCACCGTCCCCAGCTGTGCCGTCGGGTTCCCTCGGGATGGGGGCTCAGTGGTTCCTTGGGCCCCAAGGAACCTGCTCCCCAGCCTCTCCTGCCAAACCAGCCGGCAGCGCTATCGTGGGGACGTCCCGGCAGGGGCAGATCCTGTAGGGCTGAGCACCCCTTTGGGGAAGAGGCGGACACGCCAGCCAGGGCAGGGCTGGGTACACAGTCACCCCACGGGCAGGGCGGGTGCAGGGGAGCCCTGGGACAGGGAGAAGCCAGGGCTGCAGGAGAGCCCATCCCACGCCTCGAGTCACTTCCCCAGGGCCGCGCTGGGCAGCCATGGGCGGTGGGCAGAGGGAAGAGCACCCCCCAGGCAGCCTGCCAGGGTGGAGTCACAGCTCCCTCAATCCCTGGCAGGGCCGGAGAGGCTGCAGAGACACCAATGGGGGCGACAGGGAGCCCCGGCCACTCCCGTCCAGTGCCATAAGGAAACAAGAGGAGAGAGCCAGCACCAGAGATGTTGCTGGTGCCACGGGGAGAGCCAGGAATAAGCCCTGGATGGGCGCTGAGTGCAGCTGTGCCACCCCGGGGAAGAGACCTGGCAGAATGCGGCTCCAACTGTCCCATCCTGGACCCTAGATAGGCTGGGACATGAATCCGGCCCCATGGGGCGATGGCCTCTAGCCGCAGGGTTCCCAGTGCCACGGGGGCCGCATTCATGTCCCAGAACAGCGGCCTTCTGTAGCTGCTGTTGCTCATGCCAGCTCTGTCCCGTGAGCCCACCCCACAGACCCCTGCCTGTCACCCAGGCCCAGAAGCACTGCTGTGCCAACTGTGGTTGGGCTAGGAGTACGACAAGGAACATCTGCCTGGGTCCGTCTGCCTCCCTTGGGGGTGGCTGCCTGGGGCAGCAGCGTGATGGCCATGCGCAATCCCACCCGATGCTGCCCAGCTGCGGAGCCGCCCTGGCAGCGGTGGCAGTGGCCGTCTCTTTGCATGGACAAGGGACAGCGTCAGAGCGCTCGGCGGATTCCTCTGCGTGGCCCCACAGAGCTTAAACACAGCGTGGGTTGCTGAGAACCAGACGACGGACGGGATGCAGCAGAACGACGGGCATTTGTCCCACGATCCCCACCGCGCCGGCAGGTATCCCCCCACGTGCCAACGCTGCCCACAACGCACAGAGCTTGGTAGCTGCCCTTTGCATCCTGGGATCCACCCCTCCAGTGCCCTGTGCCCACACAGCACTGCATGGACACCTCAGTCCCCATGTGGAGCGGCTGAGCAGAGCACGCCTGGCAGTGTGGGCGCTAGCCCAGGGCAGGTCCCCCTGCGGGGCAGGCCTCTGTCATTGCAGCAAAGGCCAAAGTCCGGATACAATACCAAGGACTCGCGGGTCAGAAGCCCTTCTCCCCGGCAGCCAGCACTGGCCCTTGCCCCAGGCTGTGTGAAGAGGGTTATGCAGCGACAGCACGGAGCCAGCAAAACTCCGGTGGTGTAAAAGAGTGCCCTTACCCGCCATCATCTTCTGGGCCTCGTAGGGCTCCATGTAGCCATCGTTCTCTGCCACCTTCTGCTGCCCCGCCTGGCCGCTGGCTGCTTCCTTCGCGTCAAACGGGTCTGCATAGTCCTCGAGGACAACCACCTGCCCACGGGGAGAAGACGAGAAGGGTTAGTGGGACCAGGCCAGCCTCAGTGGACCCACGTGGCGCAGTCAGTCTCTGGCCACTGATGGTCAATCCCGTCGGCGCGAATGGGCACAGCAGGGTCTCCAGCCCGCCGTGGGGAGCCACGCAGGGCGGGGCAGCGTGTACAGCGTAGGACACGTGGCGCTGCCAGGAGTGGTTCGTACCAGCCCTGCTCACAGCTCATGGAATCAGACAGCACAGCTCGCTGGGGAGGGTCCCTGGGGAGGGGGAGGGCTAGGGGCTGGCCTCTCAACGGTCAGCGTCTGGCAGACTCCCCCCCACTCGCGGTGGTATCTCAGTGCCCCTGGGGGGGACAGGGGCAGGGGTCAGGCCTTCGAATGTCCTGTCTCCTGCACATCGATGTGTTGGTCCCTCTCCACCCAGGCAACTCTTGGGAGAGTCTGCCCCAGTGCTGGGGACGTGGGGACCCTGCCGGAGAGAGGCCCTGGCTCACACCACTAGCCACGATCCTGGCCCCAGGGAAATCACTGGCCAGATTCCCAAGGCCAGGATCTTCCCCATGTCCCCAGACCCTGCTTAGAGCAGACTGGACCTCTGGAAGTGCGCAGGGAGGGGGGCCCTCTGGTTGCACAGGGGCTCCCAGACCTGCTGCACTAGCTGAGCTGAGCCTGGAGTGGGGGAGGGATTGAACAGTGCCCCAGGGGCAGAGCAGGGCCGGCCCAGGCAGGGCTGGGGCAAAGCCCGGCACTGACCAAGCTGCTGAACGAAAGGAGGGTTGGGGGCACGGGCAGGGCTGCATGGCCTGGAGAACGGCCGGCAAAGCGCTCAGCGCAGCCGGGAGCTAATGGGGCATGGCTCAGAAGCTGCAGCACGCACAGACACTCACTGATCTAGGCAAATGTGGGAGCTCCCAGCTGCCCCTGGCTCTAGGCCAGGAGCCGGCCGGCTCCACGACCCAAGTGACAGGGGAGATCAGGACGCCCTGCAGCCAGGCTGCATTTCCAGAGGCCCCAGCCGTGGGAACCGTCCAGCCTTTGTCCCCCCCCCGTGATTAGGCTTGGAGCCCGAATGGACGACGGCGCCGCCGCAGATCCTTCATTAATCGGATGCTCACTAACGACACAACGGTCGGGCACACAGAGCCGGCCCTGGGCTTTCCCGAGTGGTTGTGCCAGTGCTCATCTGCCTCGGGCTGGCGGGAGTAGGGGCCACTCACAGACCTGGCCTGGGGGGCCAGCAACTGGGGACGCTGGTTCCCAAGAACGACCCAGGGTTATGTGCAAATCTGGAAAGGTGTGGGCCCTCGCCCCCGAACGGACACAAAGCACGTTCCTCCTGCACAACCCCTTGCACATGCTGGGGGGCACACAACTCCCCCGTTCCCCCCAAGAGCACAGCAAGCACCGCTTAGGACAAGGGCAGAGGCCCATTCGGCCATGGATCCGGCGCTCTCACTGGTGGTTTCCTTGGGTTCTCTCCAGACCAGTTTGAATAGCCCGAAGAAGCGTGTCCGCTCCCCTTCGGGACAAGGGGCTATGAGGGGGCTTCGTGGCAGGGCAGCGGAGCCGTGCCAGTTTCCTGCAGAGCCTTCCTCCGATGGGAAGCCCGTGCTCTGCACAGCCAGGACCATGGGCTCTTTGGCCCTGTGACGGGTGCCTCTGAGGGTCCCAACAAGAAAGTGACCAGCCCCAGGACCAAGAACCACACACCCCTGAGCCCAGATGGCCCCAACAGCAGCCTGAGACCCCGCCCTGCCCCAAACCTGCCTCACCATCACACACCAAAATCAGACATCCTCCCTCTGGAGATGGTCGAACCTCCCTCCTCAGGGACTGCGCCCCCATCCTCCCAGCTTCCCTGACTCCTCCACTGTCCCCCGCAAGCCGTGCAGGGCAGTATCTGCCCTGCCCTGCCTCGTCCTCTGGCTCCCCGAGCATGAAGCACTTCATTTACACGGCTTATCGTCATCTCCAGGTGCAGCGCCCACTGGATCTCCTGCGGTACCCGCACTGCAGTCACGCACTGGCTCCCCTGCGGCTTGTCACAGAGTCACGTGCCTTCATTATAACCTATTTAGAAACAAACCCTTTTCCTCCTTCCTGTCCTGTGAACAGAGCAACAATAGCCAGAGCCTAGGCACACAGCAGGGAAGTGAGCCGGGCCCCCGCGGCTGGGAACACTTCCTGTGCTGTCCATACTGAGCTCTGCAGCGTCTTAGCCTGCCCACAAAGGGCCCCCAGCTTCCCACAGGATTCACCCGCCACAGAGCGCATGGGGGCATTCGCGTTAGCGCAGGAAATGCGTGTGCCGTCGGGGCACAAGTGCGTGCCCGCGTGTCGGCGGGTGTCCAACGTCATGTCCATGACGTGGCAAAGCATAACAAAAAGGAGACTGACAATTAACTCTTATTATGATAAATAACATCCTACATTTCTCTAGCATTTGCCCTGCCGGACGACCTTAAAGCCCTTTACAGAGGACAGTCAGGAATCATTCTACTCGCAGCCATCTTTGCTGCAATGCAGCCACACCTGGGGAGGAGCACAGCTGCTCTTTAGCAGCCCACAACACCTCTGACTAATCGGCCACATGGACCTGAGAGGGGATGCTTGAGGCTAAGCTTGGCTGAAGCTGCAGCAGCCACGGGCCCTGGGTCCAGAGCATCCGTGACTCACTTTGGCTCTTTCAAGAGAAGCAAAATTGGCAGAAAGAGCCCCCATTGTTCGTTAGTGGATTGAGGCAGCAATTTCCCTGCCTCCCAGCTGTGCCTGAGCTGGAAGGCTCCCTGGGACTAGAACCTGATTCTCTGGAACCCGGGCCAGCTGACGCTTCCATGTGGCCATCAGGAGGCCATGACAAGGATCCCTGGGACTAGAACCTGGTTCTCTGGAACCCGGACTAGCTGATGTTCCCACTTGGCCACCGGAAGGCTATGAAGAGCTACCTCCACGGAGCACCGCGAGAGTTGGCATTACAGGAAGTACCGCCCAAAGTCCGGCCCCCTGTGGCTTTTAGATGGTCCATGCTCACTATTTAGAGCTGGAGGGAGCCCCAGGACATTGTCCAGGCAACTATGCAGACCCCTGGCCTGCTGCAATCCCAGATCTCCCCTCTCTTTCTGATCTCTGGCCTCCACCCCAGCCTGAATCTTGCCTCCTGACTCCAGCCTGGTAACTACCGCTGATCTCCGGCCTCTGACCGTGGCTGACACTGACGCTTGCCTATCGACTCCCGCTCTAGCCATTACTCTGCTCCCTGATTGCCGCCTTGGGGTCATCCTTGATGTGTGGACACCAGCCTAGCCGTGACCGCTGGGACAGACCATCTACACCCCAGTCCCTGATGTTTGCCCAGGCCCACTTTCAATCCCCTCTGCAGGGGCCCCTTGACAGGGATATGGAAGAAGTGAATCCATCACCCACCACTGGCCACAATGGGATACCAGATCTTCAGCAGCAGGTCACACAACTCCAAACCGAGAACTATCTGCCCTGGAAAGATCATGGAAACACGGGCTGTACATGAAACTGGCAATATGTACTTTCGACCAATACCCGACAGAGATTTGGGGTTCTATCCTTTCCTCAAAGGGCATAAGATGGACCTCTAGAAGGGGTGTGTGTACTTCCCAGGTCCTTCCAGGAGTTACAGCGCTTCACAAATTTTAACAGACGGTTCATTCTGGGCTTCCCACAGCAAACAGCTCCCATGACAAACTTTCTCCACAAGGCTGTCAAATTCATTTGGACGTCTGAAGCTCACCGTGCCTTGAAACAGCGAGTCCATCATCGAGCCCATTTAAGCACATCTGGATCCAGCATCGGCATTCACAGTAGAAGCCGAGGCGTTCAACATAGCTATTGGGGCCATAGTCTCTCAGAGGCATGGGCAACAGCATGTGCAGCAGACCTCCACACATGGCTCCTGAAAACTCACCCACACCAAACGGAATCATGAGACATTAGATAAAGAACTGCTCGCAATTAATCAGAAGAACATAAGAACGGCCATAGTGGGTCAGATCAATGGTCCATCAAACCCAGTATTCTGTCTTCTGATGGTGGCCAGTGACAGATGCTTCAGAGGGAATGAACAGAACAGGGCAATTATTGAGCCATCCATCCCCCATCATTCAACCCCAGCTTCTGGCAGTCAGAGACCTAGGGACACCAAGAGCATGGGGCTGCACCCCTGACCATCTTGGCTAATAGCCACTGATGGACCTATCCTCCATGAACTGATCTAATTCTTTTTTGAACCCAGTTATACTTTTGGCCTTCACAACATCCCTTAGCAATGAGTTCCACAGGCTGACTTGCATTGGGTGAAGAAATATTGCCTGCCTTCTGTTTGTTTTAAAACTTCTCCTTCTAATTTTATCAGGTGACCTCTGGTTCTTGTGTTATGTGAAGGGGTAAATGACACTTCCTTATTCACTTTCTCCATACCATTCACGATTTTATAGACCTCTGTCATTCCTATATATTTTGGTATTACCGTGTCTCATTGACTATCAACATTCCACCAAGTTTCTGCGACGCCTATTATATCAATATTGGCATCTAATATCAGGCACTCAAGTTCACCCCTCTTAATATTTAGACTTCTAGCATTTGTATATAAGCACAAATCGGCCTTCAACAAGTGCTGGCATCATCCTGAGGGAGCCCAAAACTTGGTGCAAGTCTTTTCTGACTGTAAGAATATAGAATATCTATGTAACGCTCAAGCCTCGAACGAAAGACAGCTCGGGTGGCCATCATTTTTCTCTTGATTCAATTTCATCAGCACCAATCACCTGGGAAGTAGGCACGGGAAAGCTGATGCCTTATCTTGAAAGGGGGAACACTACCAAGAAGCAAGGAGCCTCGCCAAGAACCACTCTGTCTCCTAAAACCTCACAACTTCCTTAACACCACAATACACCAAGACCTGATTGATCTCATCTGATCAGCTTTGCGGGGTGGTCCATTAGCCTAGAAGATGACAGAACAGCCTGAGCGAACAAGAGCCAGCAGCAAAATACAATGCTCCACACAGGCCAGGATCATATATCTTGATGGGAGCGTATACATTTCACAAGGGAACCCCAGTTAGCAGTGCGCGTCACCTCTGCCATGGCGCTCTGTTGGCAGGCCATTGCGGCCAACTTGACAGGTTCCACACAGCTTCCCATCTCTCTTGGTGTCCCTTATGCATGCCGAAGTCCAGGACTATGCTGACTCTTGTGACCTGTGTGCATGCCCCAAGACACACCTCATTAAGACTCTGGAGACCCCACCTAGACCCTAGGACCTCAATCACCCTGGATTTCATAGTGGAACTCCCCAACTCTGATGGCCATCCAGTTGTCTTGACCATTGTAGACCAACTGATCAAAAATGTGCACTTCATTCTGTGACCACGTGCCCTCTGCTGAAACAACGGCTCAACTCCTGGTGGTACACGTCATCCATCCGCAGGGGCTTCTGGACTGTACCAACTTGGACCGAGGCCCAAAGTTTGTCTCAAGCTCTTGGCATGAACCTCCTCTGCGTACCACCTCCAAACAGATGGACAGACAGAGGAGACACCTGTACTACAGAATACCTAAGATGCTTTGTCAACTGCCATCAAGATAACCGGTTTTCCCCCGTCTCGCGCTGAGTTCTTATACAACCACGCCAACCTTGCCTCCATGGGGCAGAGTCATCATCATCATCTTTTTTTTGTGTGTGTGCAAATTACAGATTCCATCCTTGCTTCCACCCGGCCTTGCCAGCTGCCTCCCCGAACCTAGCAGCCACCGACTGGATCCCATGAACTAATCGTACTCAGAAGAAGCTTAAGGACCACCTCAAAGATGCAAAAGAGGCCTACAAGCAGTAGGTGAACTGTCGACGCCAGGAAAACCAACTTCTTAGAGTGGCTGAAAGGGCTGGCTTGTCGCTGAAAGGGCTGGCTTGCGGCAAAACACTCATGTACAAATAGACAGTCACGCAAACGAGACCACCTGTTCCTCAGACCATTCTGGATCTGTCAGCAAATCAACCCCATTTCGTTCAAACTCCAGCTCCTTAAGATACATCCTGCTTTCTATGTACCCCTTCTGAAGCCAACTGGTCCCAACAGCTGCCCCCACCAGACCATGTCCAAGTGCATGAGGAACATATAGTCCCCTCTATCCTCGACTCTCCACTGCAGAGAGGGAGACGAGTCTATTTCATTCCTTGGGAGGGCTGCAGTCCTGAAGAGTGCTCCTGGGAGCCTGTTCTCCATGTCCATGCTCCTGATCCAGTAAAAGGTTTTATCTGGACCATTTGGCCAAACAAGACACGGGGCTAACGCGAGGGAAGGGCGCCCTTTAAGGGCAGGTAAAGTAAGGATCTGTGGGACTTGTTTAAAATGAAATCAGAATTTAATACAAAATATGCTTAGCCCTGAACTTCTTATAAACCCTTAAACATTTAAATTAAAAATATATACACTGAATCCATGAGCCGCTATGAAAACATGGGCTTAAAAGCTACTTTTTTATATAAAGAAAGCATCGAGAGAAAACACCTAACTTTTGAGGTCAAGCTTCATACATAGGGCACAATAGGTCAGTCAGAGTAATTTAGCAGCCTGTCTCATTTTCAAGAGACTTTGGTGAGACCAGGAATTTAAGCCCCTGTCACTTTCACTTAGGCACATTTGAACATTTTCACAGGCTGACCTCAATTCATCGGTTTAATTCACTGACTACGGTTAATCCCTCCGGTTAATAAATCATTTAGTTATAACTGTGAAACATTCTTTGATAAGAGACGTTTCTGTATCCGAGCCACTGAAGGTTGTTTTACTTAAAAAATATATTTTATATGCTGCGTTGGGTGTTTAATTAAATGCCAGTTACCAACCTAATGCAGCTTGACATAAAGTTAATTATCTAGTAAATAAGCAATATACCATTTACCATTTTCTAACATGCTAAAAATGTACAGTTAATAAGAATTTGAAAATATTAAGCTGCATAATTGCGTAAATAAATGCATATAATTATAGCGTATTCTCCTAGGATGTACCAAATCTAATGGGAAGGCCCTATTTCACTGTAAGTCAACAAGAAGTTTGGATAGTTATATCAACCAATGAGCGTGCACCACGCTTTAAAAAAATAACTTCATAAAAGAAAGTGAAGTACAAATGGAAAAGATGATTTAAATCAATCCATCCTGGCCCTCTGCCAGCGAGCGGAGCTGGCTCTCCAAGAACAGCCAGCCTCTGGCTTGCATCAGACGGCAGGAAATTTGCTGTTATTGTTCTCTGGCAGCTCAAAGACATCCGAGGAATGAGCAGCACACAGCGCTTCCTAGCACAGCGCCTTCCTAGCCACGCTCTATTTACAGCCACTTCCTAAACGCTGGGCTCCCGGCTGGGGACCCAGCACAGAGCTGAGCAGAGCACGCAGCTCGAAGCAGCTCGGGGAGGAAACATGGGGCTCACCTTGCCACTAACAAGAGACCTGGTTTACCACAGCTGCTGGCCCTGGGACCATGACCACAGACTCACGGTGATCAGAGACCGAGCAAGGCCCATTGTCAGCTTATGGGGACAGGGCAGGAACGTCCCCGGCACAGCTAGAAATGGCTAAAGCCAGGAGACTTCCAGCCACTGCACAGGAAGTACCAGGAACCTAGCACCCAGTGTCTAGACCCCAGGGCTGTGAGAAGTCAGCGTGCCCTTCCCTCTGCTCCATGGAGAAGGGGTGGCCTGAGATGGGGCTGCTTCTTTCGCAGCCAGCAGGACAAACCCAGTGCTTGGCTGGGCGTTGGCTAGTGTCAGACCTGGACCACTGGCAGCCAAAGCCCAAGTCACTAGTCCGGGGCGGGGTGGGGGATCCAGCAGCACGGATTAGAGTCTGCAGGGCCAGGGATTGCCAGCATCCTTACAGGATGTACAGGGCCTGAGCCGCTCTCTCCCTGGTAGGGGTGAGTGAGACAAGCGTGGGGGCAATTACCCCACATCTGGTACACTCCCTCTGCAGCTGCTGGCACAAGGCACTGTCAGACAGGCCACTGGGCTAGATGGACGTCGGGTCAGATCCAGTCTTGGCCATTCCTGTATGCCTAGAAACTGGGATCAGTATGAGGGGTGGGGAGTTATTTTATAAACATGCATCCCATTCACATCAGGCGTGCAAATACACAGAGACCCGGACACGGTCTCCCTCTCACACCCATGCTGCATCTGACCAGGCTGTAATCACAGCTCCCGACTTCGGCGTGCACATGCTCACGCACACGCTTTAATAGGCAGGCCTGGGAACAGACGGGTACAAACCTACACACCTGCACGTGCAACACAGATGGGCAGGAACAAATAGAGCCACGCCCAGAAGCAAGCGTTTACGCACAACCCTCCTCCTGCTGGTGCGCAGGAACGGCGTGCAAAGCACAGACCGAACCTGCCCCGAACGGCCTTTGGGAGGAAGCTCAATGGCCGGGGTTTTCCAGAGGCCTGGCAGCTCTCGGAGGTGCTGCGTTTGGTGCTTCGGCTGCCTGGCTCACCCCGGCGGGATCGCAGAGCTCTTTATGCTGGCAGTAAAGTTACAGCCAATAACGCAGCTGCCTCGCAAGGAGAGGAGCCACATCTGTTTTCTGGAAAGTTCAAAGCCTTTCCTTTCATGTTAGCAATAAATTGTCACCACGAGCTGGGCTGTGTGAAAGCCAGGAAGGCAGGTCAGCGGCAGAGCCGTGAATGGGGTGGGGGAGGGTAAGCAACGTCTAGGCAGGCCGGCTCCTGGCTGGCCGACTACCAGGAGGGTTCAAGCCTAATCCCCTTGTCCCCTTCCGCTAAGGGGTGTCCTCGGCAGTTGCTCTGAACAGGCCCGCCAGCCCCAAGCCCACCATGAGCATCAAGTGTCATTGGCCAATGCAAACTACAGCAAAGACGTGGAGGGACCCAGCTTCTAAGCACAGAAGGGACCCCTGTGGTCATCTTGTCCGACCCCCTGTACACCACAGGCCAGAGATCTGCCCCACAATAATCCCAAGAGCAGATCTCTCAGAAAACATCCAACCTTGATTTAAAAACGGCCACTGACAGAGAATCCACCATGATCCTGGTAAATAGCTCCAACGGTTAATGACCCTCACTGTTAAAAAATTACACCTTATTTCCAGTCCGAATTTGTCTAGTTTCAGCTTCCAGCCATCGGATCATATTAGACCTTTCACGGCTAGACTGAAGAGCCCCTTAGTAAATATCTGTTCCCCAGGTAGGTATTTACAGACTGTGATCAAGTCACCCCTGAACCGTCTCTTTGTTAAGCTAAATAGATTGAGCTCTTGGAGTGTATCGCTATAGGGCAGGTTTTCTAATCATTAATCGTACTCGTGGCTTTTCCCTGAACACTCTCCAATTTATCAGCATCCTTCTTGAGTTGTGGACATCAGAATGACACACAGCATTCCAGCAGCTGTAGCATCAGTGCCAAATAGAGAGAGAAAATAATCTCTGTACTCCTATTCAATATTTCTCTGTTTATGCACCCTGGGATCGCATTAGCTCTTTTGACCACCCGGTCACATATGGAGCTCATGTTCATCTGATTATCCACCACGACCCCCAAGTCTTTTCCAGAGTCACTGAAACAGGATAAAGTCCCCTATTCTATAAGTACGGCCGACATTCTATGTTCCTAAATATACATATCCTACATTTACCCCTAATAAAACTCGTATTGGTTGCTTGTGCCCAGTTTACCAAATGATCCAAATCGCTCTGAATCATTCTTCATTATTTACCACTCTCCCAATTTTTGTGTCATCTGCACATTTTAACAGACCATATCAGATTATTTTGTTTTCTTCCAAGTTATTGATAAAAATGTTAAATAGCATAGGGCCAAGAATCGATCTGTGTGGGACCCCACCAGAAGCACACCTGCTTGATGATGATTCCCCGTTTACAGTTACATTTTGAACCCTATCAGTTAGCCAGTTCTTAATCCATTTAATGAGTGCTATGTTAATTTCATATCATTCTAGATTTTAATATCATCATGTGGTGCCAAGTCCAACGCCTCTTAGAAGTCTAAATCTATTACATCAACACTATTCTTTTTATCAGCCACGCTTGTAATCTCATCAAAAAAGATACCAAGTTAGTTTGACAGGATCTATTTTCCATAAACCCATGCTGACTGGCATTACACACACTACTCTCTTTTAGTTCATTATTAATCGAGTCCACGTCATTATCTTGGCCAGGATCAATGTCAGACTGACAGGCCTACAGTTACCTGGTTCATCCTCTTTACCCTTTTCAAATGCTGCCACAACATCAGCTTTCTTCCAGTGCGCCATCCTGTGCTTTATCTGCTAGCTAGGACATTGATCCACAAGCATTCAAGATCATTTTCTTTTGAGTTACCAGTGACTCGGAAACAGTTGTGCCATTTTTACCAGCATGCCTCTCCCCTTCCCCTTTTATCCACTTGATCCTTCATAAATACGTTATAACCCTTGATTTGAACATTTCAATTGTGTGAATTGCCCCGCCAAGTTTCAGCAATACCAACGAGATTGCATTTATGCTCACAAATGAGCAATTCCAATTTCTCTTGCTTGGCACCCAGGTCCCTAGCATTGCCATGTACACAACTCAAGAATTTCTTCTCTTCGTGTCCTTCGGTTCCTTGATTAATTTTGTTCTCCACACCTCGATTTTGTGCTCATTTCTTCCCTCTCTTTACCCGCCCCTTTTCCTATTAGTTTGACTCACGCCTGACTACTCTAGCCAACCTGTTCTTGAGATTCGTCCCCCTTATACTGATGTGGAAGCCATCCAAACTATACAGCGCCCCCTCCCCTAGCAGGGGGGCCAATGTCATCCACATTATATCACTTCCCCGACTAGTGGTTCACTTCCACAATCTTCGGCCATGGCAACTTGTTGCAGGATACGCCCTCGTTCCCCCAAAACCTCAACAGTAGGGAGACACAAATATAAGGGAAAAGACCGTGGCGTCCTCATCCCCCTTGATGGGGCACTGCAGCCATTCCACTTCATCCCCAACGGATACCCCAATGCAATCCAGCTCCCATCTTCTACGCATTGTCACGCCCAATGTAAAACTGTAAGTGCCCTCAGCAGCACACTGCAGAATTATCTCCCCTTCCCCCGCCCTCCCCGGCGGACTGTGGGGCAGTTACGTGTCAGCAGGTTGGCATCATCGACAGGAGAGGCGCTGAGCGCACGAGGGTGCTGCTAAAGTTCTGTGACAAGGGGACTGGCCATCTAACACTTTCCCTGTAAACCTTCCTCAGGCGATATTCCTGAAGACCTCCGATGCTGCCATGGCTCGCAGCAGGCTGTGAAATTTGGCAGAGGGGTGGCCCTGGGGTCAAGAAGGTGCCATTTGTTGAGCCCATCTAAATCCACGTGGCTGTGTTACCAGCTGCTGAAAATAATCATTTTCCATCTGCACTGTGCTCACTACAGCTTGGACTTGTCCTGCTGCTGAAGCCCCTGGGCTCTGTTATTGTAGACACACGTGTGCACACACACCGTCACTGAGCTGCACAGCGCTCCTCCAGACTGGACACAGGCAGGATGGATCTTCCAGCAACCCCCAGGCCACACATTCAAGTCTCACTTCTACTGTCTCTGCTATAATATGCCTGGGCTTTCCACAACCCTTATAACTGAGCAAGGCGTTCACACTCCAGAGAACGGTTACCAAGCGGGGAACGGAGCTCAGGACTCTAATACGCCAGCATCTTAGCCATCCCGTGTCTCAGACAGCATCTCCTCATGCTGGCTGTAAAAGAGGGCCCAGTCAATGCATTATGTATCCTTCTTGAGAGGCTGGGCCACAGAGGATAACAGTCTACTGCTATTGCCAGCTAGTGGAGTCAGCGCTGTATCTCAAGTCGTAAGACATCGATGGTCCAGATTCTAGCCCTGCCGATGCGAGCCGTAATTACAGCTGCGACAGAAATTGTTTTGGGAGTTTGTTTGGTTTTTGTTTTTTTTTAACTAGGAAATTCCACACAAAATCTGTGTTAAAAAGTTACTTAAATCGCAAACCTGAGCACTCCCAGCTAGGAAATGCCAGAATGCATATTGCCCGTTGAACTTTAATTCAACAGCCTTGCTTGCATGCATTATGACCCAGCCTGTAATTGCACGATCACAGACCATTCTTTGCCTCATTCAGTGCACAGGCTGACGCTGCTGGGGGGAAATGAGTCAGGGATGTGTAGCGAGGGAGCCTGTGTCCTGTAGGAACCCTGCCACATTTGTTGCAGAACTTGGAAGGTATGTACTGAACGAAGCATGGGATTGCAAGAAGCGAAGGATGGTCTCATGGCCGGGGCAGGTGAATGCTGATGAGAACTGGGTCCCATCATTGCATCTGCCACCGAGTTCCTGTGTGATGCTGGGCATGTCACTTGCACCAAACTTTTCGCAGGTGGTCACAAGTCACGCGCGCCTCGTTTTCTGGGCCGCCAACACAAGACAGATGACCTGAGTGAGTTTGCCTACCTGTCTGCTCCCCCTCTAGCAAATGGAAATGGCCCTTCCCCACCTGCCTCTGGGGATGTGAGGGTTATTAGCCTGTCGGTACCGGGCCCGGAACACAGAAACTGCTCTGAAATATCAGGCTCACAATTCACCCATTGGACACTCAGGCATCGAGGCCCTCAAATGTAGTGAAAACTTGTACCTGAATCTCCCCCTGACAGTGCCCCCTCTATAGGAACCCAGCCCCCTCCCGATTCACACACACAGAGGTGTGGAGAAGTTACGTTCATTATCATTTGCAGCCGCACAGAAAAGCCCAGGGGCCAGCGCCCTGCTAGTCACTGATTGTATAACAATGCTGACTCACAAGGGGGCCAAATGAAGGTTGCCTGGACAACTGCAAAAAGGGGCACTTGTCCTAACATCGGCACGCCAGCCTTCACGCCTCACAGGGCGGCCTTTGCTGCAGCCCTGCTCCCGTGTAAGGCATCCTGCAGACACGAAGAACCAGAGCGGGGCTGCCACGCCACTGACCGCCACGCTGGAGGGCAGCGCTCCAGACAGCTGAGCTCCCTGGGGGCCCCTGCGCTCGACTGCATCGTTACCGGCATGCTGCTCCGCTCCTCGCGGTGCACAGACGCTGTCCCAGCACTAGACGCTCCCACGATTTGGGGAGTACTGCAGAGGAACTCGTGAAACCCCAGCGCTTCGCCAACACAAGAGGGATGAGAACAGTCCGAGTTCAGCCCTACTGCTACGCACGAATCATGCTCAGAGCTGGCCCGGCCACCCAGGCAGCTTGGAGCTGGGCTCAGGGGCATCTCTGTCTGTAGTCGTGCCAGGACAGTCAGCCAGAGCCCCAAAGCCGCCCAATGGAGGAGAGATTCCCTCACCTCCATTCTGGCCCCTGACCACGAGGGGAGCACCGGGCACAGGACTTGCCCTTCCCTGATGTAGACAGGACGGAGAAGGTGCTGCCCGCTCCCCACGGAGCTTCCCTTGAGTCAGATCCCCCCCCGCCTCCAAACACCCATCCCCGAATGCATCTCAGGTCTCAGGCTTGTCTATGCTGGAGCATTCATGGGGATTAAAGCTGGGGGTGAGTTTAAAGCTCAATGGCTCTTCCAGGACATGTAGTTCCACATGTAGACAAGCCTTCAGGGCCACACAGGATCTGTAAAGGCTCTGATGTCACGCTGGCACGTTGGAAAGACACCCCAGTCTGCATTATGGCGCATTATGTACTCGGCGCCTTGTCTCGCTCCATTACTGACATTCCCCGTGAGCAAGAACGAACTGAAACCGAACCAGAGAAAGACAAGACCGAACGTTAAATGCGTGTTTCACACACACACCCTGACACAAAGGCACAGGCTGGCTCACGCCAGCACACACAACACCCGACCTGGGCACACGACAACGCACCTATCCCACCAACACACAGAGCAGGCTGGAAAGTGCACACGACAGGCACCGTTTTCGTCAATAGCTGGGAACTGAACTAGGAACCTGCAGAGCTAAAAACTACAAGATGCTACAACCGGAGAGAGAGAATCCATCTCCCTCGCTGGGGCCGTAACAACTCATGTCCCGTGCAGATGGGCCCTGAGGGAGCTATGTATCACACATTCACCAGTGGGTTATACGCACAACCCAACGCAAACACACAGGGGCATATGCTCTAGCACTCAGATGTGTACACACGCCCCCACGCATAACACAATCAAACACACATGCACACAGTTCAATACACATCACAATTGGTACACACACCACAATGCTTACTCCAACACACACACATGAACCAGGGCTGGGCACACACCCCCACATACAAACCCATGCAAACCCCCATCTTAAATAAAAGACTCTCGTGAATTGTGAAAAAGTGGCCTGGGTGAAAGTCTGTCCTGCCAAGGAGATCCAGAGGGTTGGGCTGGAAGAGGTCTCTGGCCAGGACGCCGGGGCTGCAGAACGTGGAGGGCTCCATGGGCCTGCAGTTGTCTTGAGTACGGGGGACTGTGTCCTAGCGGCAGAGGTAAGGTTGCTTCTAGACTCTGACCGGCTAATTTCCTAACTGCCAGCACTCAGCAGAACAGCTACCTCCAAAAGTCTGTGCCAATATCCTGACAGTCATCCACCCTGCACCCAAACCAGGCAGGCCTGGAGGCCGCCATCCTTTGCATGGGAAGTCACGTTTTGTTTGAAGGAAGCTGGCCACGAGGGTGCTTTCCGTCAGGCTTGTAACGTCAGAGAATCAGTGAGCAGCGCTAGCCACGGGGCAACGCCCAGCGCTTTCGGTCACCGGCGAACGGGCAGGGGCGCCCCCAGCTCTTCCAAACCTTGGCCCACTCTTCCAGGGCGGAGGCTTGCCGCTGCCAGCCTTAGCCAAAAGAGAAGTCGCACCGGCAAAGAGAAGCCGCTGAGCTTTTCAGAGCTGGGTAAGTGCAAGTCCAAGACGCTGTCTGCTCCAGCCTGTCTCCAGCCGTGCGCCCCCCTGGAGCAGCTAGTGTGCTGGTGTGTGTTGTGGGATCAGGCAGCAAATGCATGCTCAGGGCAGAGCTGCTGTAGGAACGGCAGCTTTTCACTTCGGGGGCACATGAGGCTCACTTGGGAAGGAGGCCGGTGGCCGGCTTTTCCACGCAACACGCCTTTTGGGGAAGGCTGCAGAGAAGCAGGGCCCCGGAGCCATCGCCACAAGCCAGCGGTGCTCGGGTCACTGGCAGGATTCTGCGATAGGCTGACGGAGCCAGTTGAAATGAAGCTGCCCACAGAGTCTGGCTAGCCGCAGTGCCCTTGGGCAAGGGTGCAATGGAAGTCATCGCCTGGCGGGTGCCTACGACTGGGCCTGGGGTCTTCTCTGGGCAGCTCTTGCACAGCCCGCTGTCATGATCCCTGCACACCCAGAGCCAACCCTGCACAGCCCCGGGCCGAGACCCAGCTGCTCATCTGTGGCACCTGGCGCCCTCCGAGCCCAGGGCAGCACCAGGGAGCCAGGCCTGATAGCCAGGGGCCCTCATCCCCCTCCCTTTCTGTATGGCTCCAGGACCAATTCGAAGGCCTGAGCTCAGAGAGGTGACCAGGGCCAAGCTCCCCCGATGGGGCAGAGGAGCAACGGGGGCAGCCTGTTCCCAAGCCTGCTCAGCATAGCCAGCCCCTCGTCTGCAAGAGGGCGCCCACCTTCGCTACCTCCAGGGGAGAAGCCACAGAAAGTGGTCGGGCCACTGCTCTCCTAGGGCAGGTGCCCCCAGCGCCCGAGGAGGCTTGGAGACCTAGCTCTCTCCCACCAGACCACAAGCCAGCAAGGGAAACGGAGAGGCCCAATGGAGGGAGGAGGAGTCAGGACTCCCGGGTGCTAGCCCCACTTGTGCCAGTGACTCACTGTGTGAGCCGGGGCGCAGCACTTCACTCCTTCGTGCCTCGGTTTCCTCATCTGTGCAAAGGGGCCCAGGCCCCTGCCCCACGACACCGTGGTGAGACTGCAGGCACGCCTGCAGTGCGCTTTGAGATCCTCGGCTGGGCAGGGCCAGAGACAAACAGCTACACCTGGCCCTGCAAACAGCGATCTTCGTCACCGCTTCCAGAACGCTTCCCTCGTGCGCCCCCCCAGGCAGCCTCATGCCATGGGGCCAGGGGACACCCCAGCACCACCTCCACCCCGGACAACTCCTTGCAAAGAGCGCCCTCCTCCACAGGCAGCGCCACGGAGCCGCGCCGCTAGCCCCATGCTGCCGGGGCAGCTGTTGTCAGTAGCCTAGGAAGCCGGCAGCACCGAGGCAGTGAGCGAGGGTGTTTCTAAGAGAAACCTCCACCCCTGTTGTTGGAGCAGGTGTCGCCCCCGCCTTCCCACTGCACGGAAGGTGTCCCCGGCAGGCCATGCAGAGCAGAGGGAAAGGGAGGGCCTGCTTTGCCCGCCCCGCAGCTCCGAGGCCAGGCTGCGTCCCACACAAGCACGGAGTCCTACCGGTAAGTCTGCATTATGCAGGGAGGCGAGGCGGCTCGCCTGGGGACAGGAAACTGCACCCTGCTCCCAGCCAGGCAGAGCTGGCGAGCTACTGTGCGCTCTGGAAAAGCAGACGCTGGGCACAGAGAAGCTGCCAGGCCGGTGTCCTCTCCTCATCACCCTCCACAGGGAAGCAGGCACCGGAAGACCCAGGCAGCCCCCCCAGCCGGGCAGATCTGTTACTGATGCACACGCGGGGAGCTAGTGACATGCAGAGCTCCTGGGATGTTCTCTCTCCCCCCTTCCCAGCCCGTCAGTCTCCTGGCCCCGAGCCCTCTCCACTCTACAGGGCACGGCACAGCCAGAGCCCTCGAAGTGCCCTCGCCTGCCTGCCCGCCTTGCGCCACCGGCACACGCAGCCCCTGACCACTTGGGCCGCTTCCTGCAGCATGGGCACTGCAAGCCGCCGCCCTGGCCACGCGCCGCCAGGCCTCCGTGCCCCACTCCCACCTGCTGCTTGCGACGATCGCTCCCCACGCGCAGCCCAGATTCCTCCCCACGTCCCTTCCCGTCCCCCTGCCCAGCTCGGTTGGGAATTTCACAAGAGAGCAGCTCAGGCTGTCGAATCCTTAAGGAAGATGTTAAGCGAGCCCTGAGCGAGCCCTGCAGCAGCTCCCCAAGCGAAGGCCAGGCACTGCCTCCAGCACTGTGCTGGCTTCATCCCACCACTGCTGAACCCTCGCCTGGGCTCACAGACCAGCTAATTGGACTCCATCTGCCAGAGAGGCTCTTCTCAGCCTGCCCCGTTCCCTCTCCCTCACCTTTGAGCCAAACGCCTGGAGCAGGACACCAAAAAACGCTCCCATCAGCGGACAAGGAGGATGGCCCAGTGATTAGTGCGCTGGCCTGGGACACAGGAGCCCTAGGTTCAGTGCACAGCTCTGCCACCGCCACCCTGCATGACCTCGGGCAAGTCCCTTAATCTCTCAGACGCAGTTCCCGCCTACGAAATGGGACCTCTCTCCTTGCCTTGCCTCCCAAGGCTGCACAAGGGTAAATGAACAACAGCTGGGGGTAGCTCAAACTCTATGGAAATTGGGGCCATAAAAATGCCTTTCAGAAACAGAAAGAGTCTTCACTGCATCAGCTCGGAGCCAAACCCTGCCGCCACCTGAGATTACAGCCACCCTACATGGGAGGGGGGCAGGCCATAGTCTCCATACACTAGGGTAACTCATGGGCTTGGCCGCCGGCCAGTTCTTCAGCATGGGGCAGGGGCTGCGGCCAGCTGTCAGCACAGGGCAGAGCAGATCGACAGCCAGGCCCCCGAGAGCCAGGGGCTGCTTGGAGCCCACACAGCCACACGTTCATCCTGACTAGCACCATCCCGGCAGAGCCTGGACTCCTCGTGGCTGGGGCGACACAGGCAGGGCCAGGCGCACACTCCATCCCCAGGGCTGGCCCTAAGGCAGCATGCACCCATCTCTGGCGTCCCAGGGAGGGCCCTACAGCGGCATCTCAGGGCTCAAGGTGCGCCTGACTGGGAGCCGTAGGGTGCAGCGGAGCCTCTCGCTGACGGGGGGGAGAGGACAGAGTCGGGGTAAGGCACAGACCGGCCTGGCTGGGACCATGCTCCAGGGCTGACGAAGCCACCTGGGCTGGCAGGTGAGCGGCAAGTGCCCAGGCCCCTGTTAGCCCTCCCCTCGGTGAGTCTCCTCCATTACTGCAGGCACCCCCACCCCCCCACCGAGCTGAGCCTGCCTGCCCAACAGAGGGCAAAGCCTCACCTCCCCGGGAGAGGCCGAGATGAGGCAGGTGGCCACAAGCTCCATGCACAGACCCCACTTCCCCATTTCCCTTACTCCGGCTGCTCCCAAATGACCATGCCCAGCGAGGGGGTCTGGTGTGACCCTTCAGGGGGATTCCTGCAGCTCATGGCACTGTGCTCCAGAGAGAGGGACCCTGGCAGACTTTCCCCCTCCTCCCAGAGAGGCTGAGGAAGTTCCCATTTCTCCTGCAGGCAGGAGACAGCAGCGAAAGATCCAGGCAGTGCTGAGGAGCGGGGGCGCGTCGCCTTAACTCAGCAACTTCCCACCCTCCGAAGTGCGGGTGCTGCTTTCCTGCACTGCGGCCAGGCCACCCGTGTCTCCCTCCCTCCGGGACAGACTCCGGCCCAGGAGTCCCCCAGAGAACGCAGCTCAGACGGGACCTCGACTCTCCAATTCTCCGTGGGGGCTTCTGGCGCGACACGCAACGCACCCCCAGCATCCCGTACGGCTGGCACCAGCCGGGCGTTTCAAGGCCAGGAGTCGCATGCTGCCGATTGCACAGATGCATTCGCGGTGGGGAGGGGGTAGAGGAGACCTGACCTCCTGTTCTCCAGGCTGGGGCAGCTGCCTGGGGGTTTCGTAGAGGAAGGCGGGTCTGGCTGTCACTCCCAGAGCCATGCTCCAGCTGGCTTGCCCCGCACAGCCAACAGCTTTTCACTGGGTAGGTCTTGGAGCTGGTCCTTGGAGCTCAACAGGGGCAGTGCAGCATGTGGCCTTCCATGGGCTCTGCCTTCTGCCACTCCACGTGGCCCCCCTGTGCCTACGAAAGCAGCACAGGCCGCTGTAATTTAGAAAACAGGTCGGGGGGCAATGGAAGGCTTTGCCTTTCAGGACGCCTTTGACAAAACAACCCCCATTTGCACCATTCTCTGCCTCTAGGCTGCTGCGCCCACTCCCAACTGCTCTGACCTTGAATGTCATCTTCAGAGGGGGGAGAAAACGGGCCTTCCGCAGAAACGTTGCTGCCTGCTTAACCTGTGGTTTTGCCATTGCACCTGCTTAATAACCGGAGCAAACCGGGAAGAATGGCTTTCGTTTTCATTCCTGCATTCAGGAGAGTTTTCCCTTCCAATTCCAGCCGGTTTCCGTTTGTCTGCACAGAAAACACAGACAGACGGACCTCCCCTCTCTCTCCCTGCACATACCCAGAAGCCGGGAAGCCCTACGTTCTGCAGCGAGATTCCCAGCAGGACTCTGGTGCGCCAGGCCAGGGAGTCTGTGGCAGGTTCACTTAAATCAAAATGCCAGGTTTTAATTAAATAGGAAAGTGAATAATGCAATCGGCAGAGCACCCCCCATGTTATTTGGATATTAAACTGAGTGCTTCTTACCCTGTATCTCCCCCCCCTCGAAACACACACACACATTCCTACTGCGCAGCCTAAGGACACAGCAGCAATTGTCACCGGGCAGCCCAGGAGGAAGTTTAGCTGAACGTTTTCTGCTGCAATGACCAGCAGTGCGACAGTTAACAATGGCGACAATTGATGTGTCATTTTTAGGTTACAGATATAGGCTATCAAGGCTCATGAGGCGGCTCCTCCCTCCCAGAGCAATTGTGTCAGGCTCTCTGCAGAGCCCGGCAGGTGTTAATGAGCACGCAACTCTCAGGGCACGTTGTCAAGGCTATCTGCACCGCCAGGACGAGAAAGGATCCATTTATTGAAAAGAAAGCTCAATTTGGGGAGCACAACGTGTGATACCTGCACGTGCTGGCTTCCGGGCACAGCTACAGTCACGTGATACAGTCACTGACACTTCAAAGCCCAAAAGGATGGTTCTGATCCTTCGGTCTGACTTCCCGCACCCACAGGCCAGACAGCCTCGCCCAATGAATCCTGTACGAAACTCAAACAGCTGGTGGTTGAGCCACCGTGGATCTTTTAGAGAGAGCCACCCAAACCTGATATAAAGCCTCCAAGTGACCGAGAATCCACCACAACCCTGCTCCAACAGTTAATTACGCTCACCACTCAAAATTTGCCCTGGATTTTCAGTTTTTGTCGCGGTCTGCCTTGTTCTGCCTCCGGCTGCTAGATTGAAGAGCCCTGTGCTATTAAAAATCTCCTCGCCTAGGTGCTTACAGACCATGATTAAACTGCTCTTAACCTACTCTTCAACAAGACAGACTGCGCTTCAGTCTGTCCCTATAAGGCGGCATTCTTGTGGCTTTTTGCTGAACCTTCTCCAATTCTTCAACTTTCTGTGAAGTGTAGATCCCAGAACCAGACACAGGATCCACTAATGGCAATGTACAGAAGGGAGACCTTTTCAGTATTCTCCTGTTAACAAATCCACACCTTTCCCCACAGGTTCACATGGGGAACTCGTGTTCAGCCGTTTATCTACAATGTACTTTCCAGAGTCCCTGCTTTCCAGGACACAGTCCCTTATCCTGTAGATAAGGACTGCATTCCTTGGTCCTACAAGCACAACCTTGCATTTGGCTGGATTATAATGCACGCTCTTTGATTGCACCCTGCTCTACCACAGGGATCGGTCCCCTTTGTCATTTACCGCACTACCCATCTTTATGTGTCTGCATGTCACCCGCAACGATCATGGATAAAGCAAATGAATAGCACTGGGCCAAGAACAGATCCCCACAAGATACATTGCACTCATTGCTGATTGTTCATTAACAACCCGTTTTAGAGATCTATCAATTAGCCAGTTGTAGTCCATTTAAAATACACCCTTTGGGTTTTGTTGAGTGTTTAATCAAAATGGCATGCAGTGCTAAATCCATCACGTTATTACATCAACGCAGTTCCCACTATCAACCACACTTGTCATCTTGTCAAAGGGAGGCATCAAGTTCATTTGACAAAGTCTGTCTCCCGCGAAGCTGTGCTGATTGGCTTTAGTTACATTTACTGGGAGAGTTCCCGACCTCCATCAGCAGCTCCACGATGTAGCCCTGAACTGGGGGCAGGCTGTCCCCGCTTCATGTCCCATTCGCAGAGCCCTACGCAGAGGCAAAATTTGTATCCGCATCTGAGCCATAGAACAGGGTCTGTGGATATAAAGTGGATATCCGCAGATTTGCAGGGCTCTACCCCCTTCTTAAATACGGGCAGGACTGTGGCAAGTCTCCTCCCCTATCCTCCAAGGGGTTTGATGTTCTCCCTTCCCCAGCCTGGGATTATTTCTCCCCCAGCCAGTCTCTGCTCCCACCCACTGTTACCACAATGCTCCTGTTGTGGTACCAGAAGCTGGCTCCCACTGAGCCTTATGGCACAGAGTAGGGTGCAAATGATGCCAGCTTTGTCTCCCCGTGCCTGGACAGTCCCTGCAAGATCAGAGGTAGGTGAGGCTGCCCTCAGCCTCCCTCGGGCAGTGGCACTGTTGGGGAGCATACGCAGAAGGAGGCAGAAGAGTGACAGATACTGGCGAGGTCCTGCCGACTCCAGTCCCGGCGGAACCGGCACAAATGCAGCGACGTACAACACAGGACAAACGCCCCAGCAACGCAGTGAATGTGGACCAAACGAGAGCACCCCTGCCCCGTCGGGATCAAACACGGCCCCGCTGCACCAGTCAGACACGGCCTGACGCTGATGAAAAGGGGGAAGATCTTGTTCTTGCGCTACCAAATGCAGATTGAAGGGAAACTGAAGTGTGACGGCCGCTTGGCTCGCCGCACGCCAGTCCTAATCAGAGATAATGCTAACCAAGCTAACTGTGCTGCGCTGAGCCTGCTGGAAGGTGTAAACAAGCACTCGGGCAGGGACAGAGCGTGGCTGGGAATAACCGAGAATCCAGTGGGGATGAAAAGGGGGACCAGCGTGGGCAAAATCAGGGCTTTGTCTGCCAGGGGGCCACAGGCCCAAGGCGCTCACATGTCACCCAGCACACTTGCCTTTCTGGGGAACCTACCTGTCTAAGGCAAAGAGGTGGCGGAGGCTCCTCTGCATCACACAAGGGAACTGCTGTTGACATCTGACTGGCATGTTATGGCCGTCAGGACAATGGATGGAAGGCGTGACACTCGCTACAGCCCTAGCTAGGGCACAGAACGCGGTGAGCTATTTCGGTACAAGTGCAGCTCTTAATGAGATCTCAGACAATGGGAGGCAAGAGTCTGTTGTGGGGAAAGGCAGCTCTCAGCGTGCCAAGAGGAGCCCCACTCCGGCAGGAGAAGCCTCTCAGCCAGGACTCCAGCCCCCAGTGCAGCAGCTGAAAGAGACAAAGCCACGAAGGGGGGCTCGGCAGCAGGGAGCCGCTGTCCCGGGGGCCCAAACTGCCGGTGCCAAGCCGGGGCTGGGAGGCAAAGGAAGAGGCGGGGCGGGTCAGCGGCTCTGGAGTTCAGCGGATCCGCATGAGGCTGTTGCAATCCTTCCCCTGCCCCATCTCCCGCCCTCCCCCGAAGTCGAGCAGGCCCGTGCCCCACACGTCCAGCCGCCGAGCCCGCCGGCCATGGAGCAAGGACCCGCCCGCGGGCACAGCCCCGCTGGGCGAGATCCGCTCCAGGCTGCGGGCCCGGGCGGCCGTGCGGGGCTCGGGTCCCCTCGGGGGAACCTAACCCAGGCTGCTGGGGCCAGCAGGGCCCCGCGCTCCAGAGCGGGCGCCCGGGAGCGCCCGGGACCGGCCCGGGAGCGGCTTTGTCCGGCGGGGCCGCGCTGCGGACCCCGGGCCAGGCGGGCACGGAGCGAACCGCCGCGGCGAGCAACATGTGGCCGGCCCGGGGCGCTGTGGGCGCCGCTCACCTGCTCCGCCGGCCCGTCCGGCGCCTTCTCGGCCGCGTCCACCTTGATGAGCCGGTGCTTGGGCGAGCCGTAGCGGGCGTCGGGCGCGGGGCCGCCCGGGCCGCCCCCCGCGTAGGGGTCCTCGAAGTCCCGCTCGCGCTGCCGCCGGTAGGCGGCCACGATGTCGGGCGGCGCCGCGGCGGGGCCGGGCGG
>ML675621.1:9604742-9636854 GCA_007922155.1 Mesoclemmys tuberculata
CGGCCAGTGCCACCTGCCGGAGCCGCGGCGCCTGCTGCACCGGCCCGCGCGGCGCCCCCGGCCCCGGCTGGGCCCCCCGCAGCGCCCCCGGCCGGGCCCCCCCCGCGCCCGCCCCCCCCCGGGCGGCCTCCTCCGCCCCCCGGTCCTCCGCCTGCACAGCCCCCCCTCGGCACCCTCCCTGCGCCCCGCCCTGGCAGCCTCCAGCGCCTCGTGCCCCCCCGTGCCCTCCGCCCCGGCACTGCCCCCGGCCATGCCCGGCCTGAACCCATGTGCACCGGACGCTGCTCGTGGTGGGTGCCCGTCCACATCTCCCTCCGCCCGAAGCCCCCCTCTAAGCAGTGCCCCAGAGCAAGGGCCGCCTGCCCCGGCCTGAGGGAACATGCACGCAGGGCCCGGGACAGCGCTGGCCGTGGGGAACAGGCAGGGGGGCCTTCCCTGCTCCACTGCCCCATGCACCCCATCCAGGGCAACTGGCTCCCCTGAGTTGCCATCTAGGGGTCCTGGGTTTGGCTGGGCCCCGCCTCTCCGTCTCCTGCCCCAGAGATGGCCACTGTTACTCCGGGTGCTGTTGCCGTGGGGAGCTGGCAGAGTGGGTGACTCACACAAGACATGACGCTGTTCCCTAATCCTTGGGAAAACACCTGACTTGCCCAACGCCTTGGTGAGTGAGGGACCAAGAATGTAGGTTTCCGAATCACAGGCCGGCCCTTCCAAGGGCGAACTGAGCGGAACTGCTACAGCGCCTAGCCGAGGCGGCCAACAGCCTGCGCCAAGAGCGCAGCACGCTCTGCCCCATTCACCTTCCTGCCTGTTCATTCTGGAACCTAGTGACGGGGATGTCAACATCGTTCACGCGTAGCTCGCTGCCGAACAGTATAGCAGAACACGCTTCTCCCACAACCCCAAAACCGCCACCCCTCGTACCATGCTGCATCTCAATGCGCAAAGCTGCAGCACACTGGAAATGTAGGAGCAGCCTCGAAATAATTGCCGTGAATATCAGATTACACCAGGGAGGGCTGGCTGACAGCTTTAGGCAGCTGCACATTTAATTCTGCCACAGTGTGCAGCTGTGGATTTGCCCCAATCTGCTGCACAAGAGCCCCACAAAGTCCAGTGGCCCATGAGTATAGAATATATATATAAAATCAAGTAGAGGCAGGGGTCCCAGCTGCTGAAGTCACATTGGCCACAGAGTACAGGGGCCCTGCCTCTCCTTCTCCGCTCTAAATGCAGGAATCAGGGAGCAAGCATGCGCCCAGACGTGCTCACGCTCATACACACACGACAGCAACGGCTTTGAAATGGGTTCTGTGGCCACATGCCAAGGCACACAGTCTTGCGGTGGAGCTCTGCAGAGGCACGGGTTTGCAGCAGACCTCCCTTGGGCGTGCCTCTTGGGAGAACTGCCTTGCGCTTCTCGAGTTACAACTGGAAATCGGTTTGATGGCACCCTTCTGTTCTGTGTCTGTGCACAGCACACGAATACCATTTCACAGACTTTAAGATCAGAAGGGACCATTGTGATCATCTAGTCTGACCTCCTGCACAACACAGGTCACAAATCCTCACCCACCCACTCCTGCAATAGACCCCTAACCTCTGACTGAGTTCTTGAAGTCCTCAAATCATGGGTTAAAGGCCTCGAGGTACAGAGAATCCACCAGCAAGTGACCCAGGCCCCATGCAGCAGCTTGTTTGCCCCTGTTGGCATGTGGCCACTTCCAACGAGAGACCCAGAACTGAAGTAGCAGATGTTGCAAAAGGGTAGAGCTATGGGGCATCAGCAGAACCGAAGGGTAGCAGGAGGGCTAGGGGCATTGGCAGAGCTGGATAGGGTGCCCAGGGCTGGAATAGCAAGGCAGGCGATGCATACAGGGCAGAGATTAAGACAGTTGGCCCAGGCGTGAAGAGCTGCTGTTACAGACCCATCAATGTAACGCCTATTCCAGGGAAACTGGACACCGTCCCTTGGGTTTAATAAGGCCCCTTCCCTGTCAGTGTCCCAGTGGGGCAGCTGGACTGCATGGAGCTATTCCTGGGTAGTTTGCACAGTGAGAGGTATGTCTACACTGAGGCTGAAAGGTGTAATTTCCAGGTGCAGCAGCCCGGGTGGTGGGAGGGTCCAGGTGCTCTGAGCACGTCTAGCATCTCAGATTGGATCACGTTCGAGATAGCTAGCCAGCTTATGACACAACCGCGACGTCTATTTTTAGCGTGCCAGCTGGATCAAAGCTAGTGTGGGTACACCAGCTTGAGCTGGAAATTACACCTCCACCTCAAAGTGTAGACACAGTGGCCCGGTCTACACTAGAAAATGCAGTTGGCTTAACTATGTCATTCAGGGTGTGAAAAATCCACACCCCTGAGCGCCGTAGTTAAGCGAACCTAACCCCTAGTGTAGACAGTGCTAGGTCACCAGAAGAGTTCTTCTGGCAACCTGGCTTCCATCTCTCCAGGAGGCACATTACCTGTGCCAAAAGGAGACCCCTTCCCACTGCCAGAAGTGGCGTCTACACTGTGCCACTGTAGCATTTCAAGGGCACGCTCGCCCACCCTGAGACAGATGCAAGCAGTGCATGGAAACCCCATGCGCAGGTCACACTGCCACACTGCCACCTTGTGGCCACTCCACTCAGCCGAGAGACTTTATTGGCCACAGAGCCAGCTAGACAAGTGCTGCCAAAGAGAGACCCTCTGTCAGCCTCCTCCACCCCACTATGGCCGGCCCCACATGTGCAAAAATCACGAGATCGGCTTCAAAAATCACGAGAGGATGTACACATAATAGATGTGCTGCTCTTTTTATTTGCCTTCTGAGCCTTTAGGGTGCATGGGGGAGGCGGGGGGTAGGCACATTTTGAAGCTATCTCCACAGCCATGAGGGCTAGGAACTTACTTTTTCTTTAAGAACGAAGGCTGAAATCACCACATCTTCATGGGACTCCAGGAGCTGGGGCTCTAAGGAAAAACAATAATTATCATGAGATGCATGACAAAATCGTGAGAGTTGGCAACACAGCAGGGGTGGTACCCCCACTTGGTCACATCCTGCACGTGGGGGCTGATCCGTGGCCAGCTGTTACATGCCACATTCCAAGCCTGGGGGCAGCTTTTCCTGCCGGCTCTTGACTGAGACAGTGTGGAGTTGGGATGCTCTCTCTGTCTCAGCGGGCCTGCTGGTGCAGTGGCTCCCCTGGGCCCACACTGCTCTTTGTCTCACCCGACCCCACCCCGGGATGTGGCCCCTGATTCTGTAACTGGTTCCGCCCATTGCTGGGCTGAGGGCCCTGCTTGATGGCTCTGGGCAGGGACCTGGGGCTGGCCACTGCTTTGGATTTGTACCGCGTGACTCCTGCGCCGCTGGTGGAGGTGCTGGCCTGGCCTCGCAAGCGCCCTTTGGGGTTGCTTGCTTGCATCCTGGTTGGAGGCCGCGGGCCCTGGAAGCAATGACGCAGGGATGGGTTGTATGGGGCTCTGCCGTGCAGGGGATGTGCGCGGCTCTGGCTGACAGCCGCAGGAGCCAGGGGAGTGGATATGGCACATACCCACTCCCAGGCTCCCTCTCTGGTTTGCTGTTCCCTCTTTTCCACCTGGGTTATCTGAACCTCCTCTCCTGCCGGGGGTGGGGGGGGGAAGAGCTGGGTCTCTGTGTTCACAGGAAGGGGGAATCTGAGCCCATTGAGGCGTGGGGGAACCAAGGATCTGAGCCCATGGGACAGTGGGGCCAGCCAGGTACCGCAGCCTATGGGGAGGGGTGGCTGGGCAGCTGAGCACCTGTGGTGAACCCGAGGGTCCCCGTGGAGCCCATAACCATCACGTTTGCTGGAGAGGGTGACTGCTGGCACCAAGCAATGACCCTCGCTGCTCAGTGAGACGGGGGGAGCGGAGATTGCTGTGCTCAGGGCAGATTGACAGCAGGACTTGGCTGGGATACGCCCCACTGCCTGGCGTGGGCCTCTAGGGCACACTTCCCAGTGCCAGGATAGGACAAGTCCACCCTGGGGAGGGGCTGTAGGCACTGGGTCATTCCCCTGACGGGGGCTCAGCTCTCAGGCAGGAATGATTGTCACATGCCCAATACTTTCGGCTTAACACAGAAGTTTTGAGTTGTGGCCACATACCTAATTTGACCATAATAAAATCCCTTTTGGTTAATAACTAAACATTAAAACCCGGGGGTTACAGCGGACAAGAAGCTGGACACGAGTCAGCAGTGTGCCCTGGTTGCCAAGAAGGCTAACGGCATATTGGGCTGCATTAGTAGGAGCATTGCCAGCAGAAGGAGGGAAGTGATTATTCCCCTCTATTCGGCATGGGTGAGGTCACATTTGGAGTACTGTGTCCAGTTTTGGGGCGCCCACTACAGGAAGGATGTGGACAAATTGGAGAAAGTGCAGCAGAGGGCAACGAAAATGATTAGGGGCTTGGAGCACAAGACTTATGAGGAGAGGCTGAGGAAATTAGGCTTGTTTAGTCTGCAGCAGAAAAGAATGTGGGGAAGGCATTTGATAGCAGCCTTTAACTACCTGAAGGGGGGATTCCAGGGAGGATGGAGCTAGGCTGTTCTCAGTGGTGGCAGATGACAGAACAAGGAGCACTGGTCTCAAGTTACAGTGTGGAAGGTCGAGGATGAATATTAGGGAAAAGTTTTTCACGAGGAGGGTGGTGAAGCACTGGAATGGGTTATCTAGGAAGGTGGTGGAATCTCCATCCTTAGAGGTTTTTAAGGTGTGGCTTGACAAAGCCCTGGCTGGGATGATTTAGTTGGGGTTGGTCCTGCTTTGAGCAGGGGATTGGACGAGATGACCTCCTGAGGTCCCTTCCAATCCTAACTGTCTATGATTAGTGCCTGTTTCCATTATAGGTCACCTTCGCGCTAGCAATTTCCACTTGGTTAGTTGCACCAGAAAAGCCACATCCTAGGTTTCTGGTGGCCTTGAGCTCTTTTTACACTGAGTTGAGCATTTGGCTGTCTCTCCCTCATGTCTTTGGATGCATTTTGGATGAGTTTCAGATGTGCTCTTCTTGGATTAAATGTGGGACACTTCTACTTCTAAAAATTATAGGGTGCTGGTTAGTAGAGTCTAAAATATAGGCTACTCTCTGCAGATCTAATGCTTCACGCTTGTCTTTAGCAATTGCCTTATCCACAACGAGTATGGGGGAAAAAAAGACACTATCTTGGTGTAGTCCCAATAATTAAATTCACCTAATATGCTAACTTGACAAATTTAACACAACAGGAATGGGCCTAAATTGAACCTGATTGATTAATACACCTATTATTGGCATAGCCGCCTTCCCCTTCTGCAGTTATTGATTAGGGGAAAGACCTTTTCCCAGTTTATCTAAGGTGACATGGTTACATCCACTAACGCATAGCTGAGGGCTGCACTTTTGCCTGTTATATTTGATAGAGCTTGCTAGGGATTGGCTCCCTTGATTGCACTATTGGAGTGGGGAAATTATTTGACCATCGCTCAAGTACATAGTTTTCCAAGATACGAACTGACACCTTATATGGGGCTAATGCAGTCCCATTGGTCCAAGCCATAATCTTAATACGGCCCTGTATTTGGCGACACTGTACGAGTTGAACGTTTGTACATGAAAGTCCGTTTTCTCCACAAGTGAGTCAAATACTAGAGGCTGACAGTTTGCATTTAGTTGACTTGCCAGTGCGCACTTCGAGAGAACGGTCAGAACACCAAGGCTTCTTGGCCCTCACCAGGCCCTTTTTGCTGTGAGCCACTTCTGGCTTCAGCCACTCTGAATACTTCAGGTTGTTGCTGGATACTTGCAAAGATAGGGTTTTTCCTAGTACAATTAAATAGCATGGTCGATTTTATCCACCTTTCTTTTATCGCCTGTTATTTTGAATGTATGCAGTCAGGAACTGAGAGTTTATCAATGATGTGGTAAAGCCCTCTCCATCGGTTTCGTAGTCCATGGTTTGGCCCTGATATGACAAAAGCATGACTAGATCTCTGACTTCCCAAGTGTTTCGCCACTGGTTTTTCCTCAAAGTAGGCTTTTGCCTTTGGCTTGGATTTTAGCAGCTACAGACCAACGCGTCTTATGCAAGCAGTTGCGCAAGGACTTCAGGTATGGATCCATTTTAGTTTTATTAATCTGGAAGTCACTGGTTAGCCAGAATTCAATTTTTCTTTTGCTCATTCCCCCAAAAAGCCATTAAAATTACAGGAATTCCAAGATCCCAAATTGCCATGGGCATTTATCAGCTTTCAATTGCATGATTTGATTTGTTCTTTCAACGATCTCTGAAAACTGTGGGTGATAAGGGAAATGGAAGTTTTGTTAAATTACATTATAACCGATGAAGTGGGGTGGTTTTATTCTTTGATCTTGTTTTTGATGAGAGCCCTCAGAGAAAACATCTTTCTACCAGACCCTTAGAAGTGGCAGAAATTGGGCTAATCTTTCAAGGAAAAGCTTTTACCCACTTTGACAAAGAGATTCACTGTCACCCACCTTTTGTGTAAGAGATCCTGGTCCTACAAAATCTATTTGGGAGGTTTAATCAGTTTCCTGATGTTTTTCTAAAGGAACATCTACACAGAGTTTTAACCACTGAATTGGTTTTACAATATTCTTAGTTTCCTTTGGCAGAGCTTTTAAACCAGGGATTAAGTCCTTTTGACTTCCCTTAATCTAAGGCATCAAATGGGAATGGTAGGCTCACAAGCGTGACAGCCTGTTTACATCACATCCCCTACATCCCTTTTTGGCAGCTAAATGAGCTTGTTAGTTTGGACATGTAGGCCCTGTATTACAACATGAATTAATATATTATTTTACCTCTGTCTCCTAAATATACTTAATAGCTTTTATCCTTGGCTACAAAGCCAAAAGCATGACTGGGTGTGCTGAAGTGGGACTTTTTTATGAATCCTATGTGTGCCTTAGTTTTCCCCCAGTACTTTGCATTGCTACCCAGTGTGGGGAAAAGGATTACTTTTGCTCTCAGGGCAGACTCAAAGGCATGGGGACATGTGTCATCTGCTACCCCTTGGTCTGGGTGGAATTAACAGAGTCATTAAGGAACTGGCTGGAACCAACGAAGATCAACAAGGGGGCCAGAGAGACAATGCAGCCTCCAGTGAGTCATGAATCCACACAAAAGTGGGACGCTCTGGCCAAGGAAGTTGTGAACTCACTATGACCCTGCCTGGAGAGCAAAGGACCAGTAGGGAAAACATGTGGGCTCTGGAAGAAGTAGGTTGCTCTCTTTTGGACGGACTAAGGCATGGTTTCTCAACCTGTGGGGGTACGCGAGACACAGGCAGGGGATATGCGGCGAAAAGCCCAGTGAAGGGAGACTGCCGCCCGTGCCCCAGCTCTGAGCCGAGACACAGCCTCCTATGCCCTGGCTTGAAGATGGGCAGCAGCTAGCTGCCGCCTGCCCACCTGCCCAGGTCCCAGCCTGCGCAGAAGCCTCCTCCGCCCCAGCTCAGAGCAGGAGGCAGTCACCCACCTCCCGGGCTGGCAGCCAGACAGCAGCCGCCTGCAACTTGCGTAGAGGCAGCTCCCCTCCCCGGCTGAAAGCCCGGTGCCCAGAAAGCCACATGGAGAGCCCAGCGGCTTGCCCGGTCCTGGAGCTGGGCTCTACCCACAGGCTCACTTGTCAATTGACAGCTATGAGAGCCCCAGATTTTCCCAGTATAAAAATCTTAAGAGGCCCACACAGTGTGATTTGTCCCAGGCCCGCACCCCCCCAGGGACGGCCACGGGGAGCTCCGCTATCCGTTCTGGAGTGCTCATGCCTCACAAGTTCCCGCCAGTGTGAAGAGAGCACCCCGTGACCCTGCCATCAGGCCGTCGTGATTGGCTGGTGTTGACCATTGCTCCTATATGGAGGAAGGTGAGGAGGAGGGAGGGGAGAAACAGCGGGGGGGGGGGGGTTGTGATCTGCCACAGCCACACAGCATTGCAGAGCCCAGCCCTCTCCTTTAGGAGAAATAGCTGACCAGCAGTAAAGGGGAAAAGACTGTATTTCTCAGCATGGAAAATGGAGTGTGGGGTACTTCTGAAAGTTTTCAGAAGTTGGGGTACTTGCTACGGAAAAGGTTGAAAAGCACTGGATGGAGGAAGTCAGACAGACGGGACCTGAAAATGGCGTTCACTGCAGCTTGGCTGCTGAATTGCTCGGGTTTGACCAGCATGGACTATGCTTTAACCTTTATTTCTCTGTGCCAACCTAGGAATGTCCAGTCTGTGTTACAGCTGACTAACAAATCCTACCCTGGTTTTAAAACCATGCTTGAGTGTCCCTGAAAATACTGGCTGGGCTGCACTGGTCCCAGGAGAGGGTACAAGACTCTCCCAGGGGTCTGACTCAGCTGGGTTCACTGAGCAGAGCTCAGGGCATGAAGCAGGGGTGCTGGAGCCCTATAGCAGAGTCTGGGAGGCGGCAAGACTGGGTGGCCTACCGTGAAGGAAGGGTGAGACTCCTCATAGGTCTGGCATGCTAAAGGGATTCATCCAAGAGACTGTTTAAAAGCTGGGATGTAGCACAGATCTTGTGGATCCAGGACACTGGATTCAACAAAGAATTGGATCAGTTCATGGAGGATAGCCATCGACGGCTATTAGCCAAGATGGTCAGGGCCACAACCCCATGCTCTAATGTCCTACACCTCCCACTGCCAGAAGCTGGGACTGGATAATATGGATGGATTTATTAAAAAGAGCCCTCTTCTGTTCATTCCCTCTGAAGCACCTGGCATCGGCCACTGTCGGAAGGCAGGATACTGAGCTAGATGGATCATTGGTCTGACCCAATCTGACCTTTCTTATGTCTGGGCTGTACGCCAGCCTCTGCGCACGTCAGAGAACAGGTGAGAGACATCTAGTTCCTGCTGCTTCTATGGGACAGAACACAAAGCCCTCAACAAAGTTCTAGGCTTAATCAGTCCATTTGGACTGAAGCTAAAACAAGAAAAAAAAAAGTGTTTTCCATCTATACCAAAATCGAGCTTTTAGGACAGACAGCAAAACACGTATGGAATTAGCTTTAGCCCTGCAAAAGTTAAAGCCATCTGAAAATTGCATGCACCAACGAATACACCAGAACCGAGACAAGTACTGAGGATGGTAAATTACATCAGTCAATAGTTACAAAAACTTTCTACTGTGACAAAACCACTGACTGAGCTATTGAAGTCCAATGCATCATGGTTATGGGGGCCAAATGAAGACTTTGTCTGCAGAAAGACAACAGAAATCATCCCAGCAGCTGTGGGTCTCAAGTACGAAGATGTGAACAAACCCACAATGGTTGCTGCGGATGCAAGAAGCTATGGCCTAGGACGGGGTGGATTGCTGCAACAACATGGATCTGAGTGCAAGTTAGTTGCATTTTGCTCCTGTACATTCACAAAACCAGAAATACAATACGTGCAGATTGAGAAGTGCCTGGCAAGTGTACGGGCAGACATTCCATTTTAGAGCCGTGTGGATTGGATTCCTTTACACCGATAGCAGCCCGTAAACTGTTTATAACCTTCATCAATGGAAAAGACCTGACGCAAGCTCTGCTGAGATACCCATGTCTATTGTTAAGGTTAGTTGATTTAACACAACTGCTAAATATGTTCCTGGGAAAAATATGGGTAGCAGCAGACAGGGTCACAGAGCCAGCCTTGCACTCAACTGCCCGTGAGCTCGAAGAGGACGTAAAGGTGTATGGGGTACTGTAGATGCATACAGACCAGAGGCAGAAAAAAGTCTACACCAGATACAAAAAGCAGCCTTGACAGACGCAACTTCAAGACGTTCTGAGTTACATTAGAGCCCTCTGGCTCAGGTATCTAAAAGGCTTTTATGGAAGCGACAATTGCGACACATGGACAATTAAGCAAGTCAAATGTACTCATGATTAAGGGCAAAAGCCTCATAATTTCAAATGAAAGGAGAAATCCTAAAGCTCATCCATGAAGGACATCAAGGACAGGCCACCCAGTCAGTGTGGTGGCCAGGCATCACCAAGGACATTATGCATAAAGTATCTGCATGTGAACATTGCAGAACTAACAAAGCAACATAACACAAAGAACTTTTAACAACAGCACCTCTACCAGACAGACATTGGATGAAACTAGCTGCACCGGTAAGTGAATTCAGAAAACATCATGGCCCGAACACATTGGTCTATTTTTCCAGGTGTATAGAAATAATGTACTTGAAAGACAAACATGTCACAGTGTTATAGAGAAACCGAAGTGCCCTTCTGCTCACTTTGGTATTCCTGAATGAGTGATGAACAGTGGACCACAATTCACTGCGGTGAAATTTAAGTAATTCCAAATGAAATATGATTTTGATCATATTACTAGCAGCCCACATTACCCACAAGCGAATGGTAAGGCTGACAGAGCTGTACAGATGGCCAAGAAAATCCTACGGACAGGAAAATCCATTCTTTGCTCTTTTGAGCTACAGATCAACACTGATAACAGCTACTGGATATATTCCAGCACAACTCTGAACTACTGTTTCGATTTGGGACGAGACCCTATCTCCAAAATGGCCAGTCATGAAGAGACTAGCCAATTTGGATAAAAAGGGGAAAAGAGCTTATGAATATTTTTACAACAGACAGCACTCAGAGACCTGATGGAGAACACCATCTGTCACAAAGAAAAAGAATTCATCACCCAGATTATGTGCGATGGAAACCAACAGTGAAGAATGCTGGATGGGATGGGAACTGAGTTACTGCAGAGAAATCTTTTTTGGGTGCTGGCTGGTGAGTCTTGCCCACATGCTCAGGGTTTAGCTGATTGCCATATTTGGGGTCGGGAAGGAATTTTCCTCCGGGGCGGATTGGCAGGGGCCACGGAGGTTTTTCGCCTTCCTCTGCAGCATGGGGCATGGGTCACTTGCTGATGGATTCCCTGCAGCTTGAGGTCTTCAAATCTCACTTTTGAGGATTTCAATAACTCAGTCATGGGTTCGGGGTTGTTATAAATGTGTATGGGTAGGGTTTTGTGGCCTGCCTTGTGCGGGAGGTCAGACTAGATGATCATATTGGTCCCTTCTGACCTATGAGTCTATGAGTCTATGAATTCAACAGACACTGCTGACATCTACAGTTTGTTCCAAAGAAAAAACCATCAATAGAGCAAACTCTACCGACGATGGATACAGAAGATGACTCAAAAATTACAAACTGACCACAGCCAGTCGCGGCAACTAATGGTCAATCAGAACTGACAAAGCTGTTACATGTTCTGGTCATGTAATTAGAAAACCAATGAGATTTAGAGGCACTTTAATAGACTGGTACCTACTAAAATTCGAAGATAGCACGAAAGTGCATTTTGAACAGTTTTGTAAATGGTAGGAAGAGGCGATGGAATGCTAAACTGTATAATACCATTCACCACTAGGTGGCATGATGTGTAGCATTTCTTATCTGGGCTGGTAATAGCTAGAGCCAGCAGTGTATTAAAGATATCTTAGAGAGACCACACCATCAAGAATCTCTCTCTGCCGTGGAAGCTCTGTTACCGTATCTGGCAGGTGCCAGACAACCTGCATTCAGCTTTGCTCTTTGCTAATGAAACATGGTGGCCGCATCTCAACAGTGAGTTCTCTGCAATGCAGCAGCAAGCACCGGAGCCAGGGGCCTTGGTCTAAAGCACCCTGGAGCCCTGGATTTTGCAGACACAAATCTAGCCCAGCGATGGAACCGGTGGAAGGAGTTTGAGCTGTGCACTGCCCTGGCCCTGCAGGAGGACGATAAGATAAAGTAACTGTTTTACTTCGCAGTTACTGGGGAGCAAGGCAGAGAGATCTACACGACTGTGAAGCTCACCGCTGTCTCAACTCTCACAGGAACCCGCGAAGCCCCACGGATTTATTGGTCTCCAGAGCAGAATGAAACTGTCTCACCGGAGACCACTCTGAAAGGGAAGAGATAACGTTTCTAGGGGCCAGGCCTACAAGTTTACACCAGGGATTATATAAAGTCATAAAAACATCAGAATGGCCGTATTAGCCCAGTGTCCTCTCTTCTGACAGTGGCCAATGCCGGGTGCTTCAGAGGGAATGAACAGAACAGGCAGTCATAAGTGATCCACCCGTCATCTACTCCCAGCTTCTGGAAAAAACAGACTAGGGAAACTCTGAACATAGGGTTGTATCCCTGACCATCCTGGCTAATAGCCATTGATGGACCTGTCCTCCACGAACTTCTGATTCTTTTTTTAATCCAGTTATATAGTTCTGGCTTTCACAACATCCCCTGGCAACAAACTGCACTGAGGGTCACTGTTCGTTGCGTGAAGGAGTACTGCCTTTTGTTTGTTTTAACCCTGCTGGCTATTAATTTCATTGGGTCATCCGTGGATCTTGTGTTGTGTTATGTGAAGGGGTAAACAACACTTCCTTCACCCTATTCATGGAGTGCGTGCTGCATGGGACAGGCCCAGCCCCAAGGAAACTCAGCAAGTCCACTAAGAGCGTCTGTGCAGGCAGATACAGGGAGCTGTTTTGGCCCCGCACCTGCCCTGACCCTGGGCTGTCTCATACCGAGTCAGTGATAAAGGGATCAAATTGTCAGGGTCCAAAAGAGATCAGTGTATGAAAAAGACTCTTAGATGAACCAGATTAAAATCTGGAAAAAGCTGTGAGAATTTGCCAAACTTCTGAACTTAATCAACAACCTCACATTTTAGAAAGAAAAACTGATAGGAATGTAGCTTTAATAAGGAAAAGTACCAAAAAAAGCCCAACCCCAAGTCTATGGAGGAAAAAAAACAGTGAAAGTCTTCAAGCTAAAACATATGCACATGTGAAAGGATGTTCTAGATGTGGGAGGACACACCACCCTAGATAATGTCCAGCACTTGCTCAAACCATCCATATCTGCAAGAAACAGAATTATTTTGCAAAAGTCAGACAATGCCAAATAAGGCAGACAGACCTGGCATTACAGAGGGGGAAATAATTGTTTCTGCGTGTTTTGAAATAGAGTTACTCTGAATTACAAGGAGGATTAGACATATATATATGAAATAGACGCCCCATTAATAAATAGTGTAATTCATACAGGTGCGCAAGCTAATGTAATTTCAAAACATACAATGTCTAAAAATAAAACCTGAAGTAAGAGAACAAATACATATTAATTTACAATCTCATAGTGATGAAAAAAATCCTGTCATGGAGATTTGGGAGTTACAAGTCATCGCTAAAGATAATTATTTCAGTTTTGTAGTAGTTAAGGTACCAGGCATTTCTATTTTAGGTTAAGAAGCACGGTTAGCACTAAATCGCATTGGTAGATTTCAGATTACTCAGGATTCAGAAACATTGGAAATAGAACATCACTCTACAGCAGAGGTCCCCAAACTGTGGGAAGCATGCCCCTGGGGAGGGGGCACTGAGGAACGTTGGAGCTATGTCAAAATGGAGCGTCAGGACGTTCCCACAGAAAAAGAGGCGTTGGCATGGGTTTTTGCATACAAAAAATTCACATTTATATATGGTACTGGCAGAAACAGATCAGCCACCAGTTAATATTTCAGAAAAGCAAATGTCGAACATCCCACCTTGACTAGAGATTATTTTTTCAATTGCATACATGATTTAAGTTAAAATATCTGCTGGGCAAATTGTTAATTGTTGCTGATGCTGTTTCTAGAGCTTACAATGTAATCGGAGAAGAGGCGGTATAGGCAGATGTACTTAAATTGTTTCCTATATCAGAAAGAGTATGGGAAGACATTGTACAAGCACCTAGACAGGATGAGGCTTTACAAAGGGTTATTACAGCTGATGAAAAAAGATAATAGAAAACCTGAAGCCATATAATCAATTTATTCAAGACTCATCAGCAATTGAAGGAATTCTGTTTAAGGTTAATAGAGTAGTAATTCCTTTAGGGTTAACAGCAGAGATGTTGAAATGCATACACGAGGGACATTTAGGTATAGAAAAATGTAATCAAACTCAGCTTGCGTGTTCAGCTCACACACTTCCAGATCTCTTTCATATTTAAGTGCCTTCCTAATAGCAACATCCGGCCTCTGCCAGCTCTCCGCTGCATTCCTTTCTCAAGCCGTCAAAACCTGCAGGAGATGTGCTTTGTTTGTCAGAAAGCTTTGTTTCTTGAATAGCAGCAACAAGGGTATTTTCCTCATAAAGAACTTTTTCCAACTTCTCTGCTACAGTTCCAGATGCCTATTCCCTTAAAACACAGGCTATTAAAAGAGGTAGTAGTCTATTTGTCAGCACCTCCCACGGAAACTACAAGAGATGATATGTCAGATTCCTTGTAGCATCGTGTTTCCAAACTCTCCCACCTTGGAAGAGTGCGGCTGACATAGCGCCATTAGCCAGAGATTTCCTCTGGGAACAAAGCAGGCAGGCTTTGCCAGCATTGCTGCTCAACCTGACTCTTGCATGCACTGGTGCACGATGTTTGGTTATAATTTGGATTAACTGGTAATAAACAGAGAGCTTCATTAATGGCTCTAAATCCATGGAAAGGTGACACATTGATCTCCTGAGCTGGGGCCATTGATTGGAGGGGCTCAGCTCTCTCCTTCCCATAAATTTCTCTTTCCAGGCGCCTGCAAGCAAATCCGCCTCCAGCTAATGTCTCTCTTCTGAGGAGGAGGGTGGGATTTGCAAGAGGGTCTCTTCGGCCCTGCGTGTTGAAGGTTACAAATCCCACTCTGAGCCATGAAACAGAAGAGTTAGGAAACTGTGAGCTCTACCGTATTCTGCACCCTATAATCATTGCTGCCCAGTTTCAACAGCTCACATCAGGCTGGGCAGAACGACTGCTGTCAGGGGAGCACGCGAGAAATTGTCCCTGGGGAGTAGCCCCGGGAGAGGGCCACCCAGGGAAGAGTTTAGAGTGAGCACTGGACAAGGGCTTGAGGAGCAGGGTGTGGGGAGGAGCTGGAGGGAATGCAGGGGACATGGTGCAAAGGACTGTCTGTGCCCTTCCGGGTGAGCGCCAGGAGCCGCTCAGCACGAATGGCGGAGGGCCCTCTGTGGTGGCAAGTCCAACCCCTGGAAAGCAGTGTTAGGAGAAGGCTGCGTGGGGCGAGAAGTGGGGAGCCCCGGGCCCCTCCCCCAGGGCTGCAGTTCAGCCATGACTGCCCGAGCTAGCTGTTCAGCCCTGGCCCCCGCCCCCCATTTACCCCTCCCCTGGGATTGTGACATGGTAAATACAGACAAATCGCATCGCCGCTCCAACACCATCTAATCCATTACGGAAACCCCACTGCCCCTGCCTGGGTGGTCCCGCGGCTCACGGGACAGGCAGGTGTCATAGGAGGTCAGCAAAGCAACAGCTCTCCACGATCTGATGGGCAAATCGCTTCGACTACCGAGCCGGTCTGAGAAAGCCGTGAGGTGTCCCCAGCAACTCCTGGGCAGGAAGAGGTGAACTCAGTCGGCTGCCCCCAGTCAGATCCAGCCTGACCTGGCTGTGGGAGCAGAGAATTCATTTCTCTACAGCACTGGGGAGACCGTTGCTGCAATACGGGGTCTCGTTCTGGTGTCCCCACCACCAAGAGGATGCTGGGAAAACTGGAAAGGCTACAGCAAAGAACCACGAGCCTGACTGGAGGGCTGGAAAAAAAGACAGCCGCCCAGGAAAGACTGAGAAACTCCATCTATTTAACTCGCCCACGAGGAGAGCGGCTCCCCATCTGTAAGTAACTACGCCCATCTAACCCATGAAGGCAGGACAAGATCCAAAAGCTGGAAGCTAAAGGGAGACAAGTTGAGCCTGGCCATAAGGTGCACATCTTTAACAAGGAGGGTAAATTAACTGTGGGAACGATTTACCTAGCCCTGGGGGAGAGGCTCGGTCATTTGAAGGCCTCCAGCTCAAGAGCGGAGTTAAGGGTTTGATGCAGGAGTTACTGGGGGAGATTCTCAGGCCCATGTGATGAAGAAAGTCAGGCGGGAGGATTAGGACAATCCCCTCGGCCCTGGAATGCGACTGCCCACTGGAGAAACAACGGGTGACCCTTTGTCTGAAGGAAGCTGTGTAAAAGTCAAGTGCTTCATCGCCATCCCATAGCCATGTGCTCTCAAAGCAGCAATTTGCCAGAGCCTGGCTATCCCAACACACAACTGCCCCCTTCAGTTGGGGTTGGTGATGGCAGAGTGAATGAGGCACAGCGAGTGCTTGCATTGAACCTGTTTCTCTGCTCACACAATCGCCACACACTGATCACAGCACTCTAGAGGGTGGGGGGATAATGACGGTGAGTTCTATGGGAACTGAAAATTCAACCTTTGAGTGCTGTGGATTACCTAAGACCGATTCTCCCTAGCACAGCACAAAGGCGATGTGTTCCCTTCCTCTGACTGGGGCCTGGTCAACATGTAAAAATCAGATTGACCTACTTACAGCGCTCAGGGCTGTGGAAAAGTTCACATCCGGACCCCTGTAGTTGCGTCAGCCTAAACCCCAGTGTTGATGCACCACAGTTGACGCACAATAGCTATGCTGCTGCATTGTAGACGTGGGCCTGGGTGAGCAAGCAGGCACTGCCACATGAAGATGAGCAAGTTTCACCTCCCATTCCAAAATACTTGCCTGTACGGCTTGGAAATGTGACTTTCCACAAGTATTTGAACCAGTCCCACTCCCTCATTCCACTGGTACCAGGAGACGGAGCACAAATAAGACAGTGATGCCCAAAGCACATTTATTTAAAAAGTCAGGCAAATGTGTGGACATTTTTCAGTCTTCATTCCTTCCTATCAGAGATTACCACCTTTTTAATGAAATAAGCAAATCCGTGCTAATTGGCTGACTGTAGACATGACAAATCACTGAAAGACATCTGCATGTATCTTGCTCCGAACAAAACTCAGCCCATCCCCTTCAAACAACACTTTCCACCTTCTACTACTCTCAGGACTACAGAATCAGCCACTGTGTCCATGACCCTGAGTTTCCGAACTGCTGCATGGTCTGATCCATCATTCCCATGAGCACTTGATGAGGTGTGTAGAATTGTACAGAACTTCATCTCCGCAAGCCGAGCCCTGCTGTGCTGGAAAATGGCCAGTGACAGCGCCCACAAAACAGTCAACAAATGTGTGGGCTTGACAAAATTTGATGTTTTTTATAAATTTGACATATGATATCGAGGGTTATTTATAAGCTTTTTTTCCTATTTAAATTTTCAGTTATCAGGAATTATGGGGGATTAGACAATATTTCCATAATGACAGTAAATGTGGAGATTCGGGAAGTTAAAGCTTTCTAACTTTAAAACACAGATTGTAAACATCGTATGTCAAAATACACACCGTAAATTTCCTTAAGTAAGTTCTCAAGCAGCATTTTTCTTACTTTGCTTAGCTGTCAATTTCAATCATCATCAAGGGAAATATTTTTTCATTGGTTTGTCTGTGTTTGGTGAAATCGATGCTTACTGACATTGACCGATCAATCGAATCCTTCCAAGACTACTGATGTGACTAGGAATCTGCGCAGGGCTGACAAGTAGCAGGGAAAGGCCTGTTTCTCCATCACGCAAAAGAAGGAGGACATTTAGCTTATGGGTCCTGGAAAAATTTCAGACAACGCGAGCGTGCCCTCTCCTGAAGCAGCTGCTGGAGGGGGGAGATGGTCTGCAGGAGTGCAAGGTGTATTCAGTGCCTAAACATGTCTGAGGCAACACCACCACAACTCGAACTCCAAGACATTTCCCCACTGTGCCTCCTCGTACTGGACCCTTGCACAAAAGGCCCCAGGGGCCGAGTGCGGTTGAATGGAGCCAGCTTGTCACTCTGCTTAAAATCCACAGCCCTGGCCATTCCCATCAGGTTTCGGGTCAGGCCCATCTCTACGGGAACTCTGCAGCCTCAGCATTGCTGCAATGGAGGCTAAGCCTTTCATAATTACGTGCGTCAGTATCGGGTTCCTCCCTTCCCTTGGGCCAGGGAACGTCTTCCTGGCAACATCATTGGTGCAAGAACACAAAGCTGAGACGCAGGCAGCGGGCCACATTCTATCGCGAGGGCTGGAAATTGCCTGCCTGCCAGCCACCTCAGCAGTGCCAGGAAGGAGATGGGCCCCACACCCAGAGCCACCAGCACTGGGTGGCCCAGGCCTGGCCGTGCATGGCACCAGAGCTCCGGTGCCATCATATGCCACGGTTCCTTATTCAAATGAACCGAGGAAGCCAGAATGCATAGGAGAGAACGACTCTAATGTAACAGAGAGAAACAAGGTGGAACTGGTTCGTGGGGCCAGGGCGTAATGATCCCCACCGAGTGACGGATGCCGTTAGAGCACATGCGGCTTGAGCAGCTGAACAAGGGCCTGTCCAAGAAGGCAGATGTTCACCAGGCGGTGGTTTGCTGACCACACTGCAGGCCTTTGGGGGTGAATCTGCCGTTCACCTACAAACCCGGCTTCCGAAGAGAATCTCAGAGATGCATGAATTGCATCTGGCTGAAACACAAAAGGTTTCAGGGCCAATTGCTCCCACAGGGCGGAGCAATGAAATATCCACAGGGCCCTGGAGTCAGCGCAGGCTCCAGCAGAAGCTGTTTCTAGATGTCATGGCTTTTAGGCTCTGCTCTACAGACTGTTCCAGGCAGGGCCGTCCCCAGGTGGGTGCAGGACCCGGGGCAAATCACACCATGTGGGCCCCCGTTCACGTTTTTATACAGATGAAATCTGGTTACAATGAACGTCAAGGGCAGCTGCAGCCTGCAGGTTAAATACGGATAGCGCCCAGATGTACAATTACAATATAGTTATATTATATTGTACTTCCAATTGTACATTATAATGAAGTTCAAATAATTAAAAAAAAAAAGAAAAAGCACGCCAAACAACTCACTGATCATGATATTTTCTCCATTTGTCTGTCTGCCACCCTGGGCAAAATAAAAACGTGCGCCCTCCCCGCAAGCACAGTGGCTGTCGTTCTTGTGAAATGGACAAGAAAGCCGAGGGGACGGGGTGACGGCTGCCCACTGCCAGCAGTGACACAGGAGGCTGCCATTGGGCTCCTGGCTGCGTGCCGGGACCGGGCGGGAGGCTGCAACCAGCAGTTTGTCGACAGTTTGTTGAACTCCCTCTACGGTCAGTCTCAAATTCAGTGCCCAGATCACACGTCATCTTTTTCTTTATGACAGCTGGAGTTGTCCATCCTTTTTCGTCCATCCAATTGGACATGAACATGGTCACCAGGTTCTAGACCTGGCAATTCTCTAACCAAGTGTCATCTGTTGTAAAGGTGTTCAGAAGTTCTTTGGTTTTTTTAGCTGATTTATCTACTCTCTTCATGTCTGGCCACTTTGGAGACAGATTCTTTTCTAAAGTTGGACCAGTAGTTCAACTTGTCTTCCCATTAGGAGTTGGGCTGGACTGTAGCTGCTATTGGTGTTGATGTGTAATTCAGAAGAGCAAGGGATGGGTCTTCCTGCTGCAGGATTTCCTTGGCTCTCCGTAAAGCTCTCTCAGCCTCTCCATTCACTTGTGGGTAACGTGGGCTGCTAGTAATGTGCTCAAAATCATATTTCATTCAGAATGAAAGAAATTCTGCTGCAGGAAATTGCAATCCATTGTCTGTCAGTAACTGTTCAGGAATTCTGAAGAGAACAAAAATAAACTTCAGTTTCTTGATAACATTGACATGTTAGGGTTTTCAAATACATTATTCCTATCTACCTGGAAAAATAGTTCAATATGACCAGGTAATAGTAGCCTCTAAATCAGCATAAATGTACAGTTTGTTTCTTCCAAGGTTTCTCTGATAGGGCTGGTTGTACACTGTCTGGTTCAGCAGTGCTTCAAGTTAATTTGTACTGGATCGCCTTTCAAACGTCCAATAGCATCAAATCCTCTGTCAGCTTCTTCCACCTGTCTCATTAGGGCCATCATGGCTGTCACACAGCAGCCGAGAAGGTTGTTGGTCTTTGATCCTTTGGGCACATGCACTCTGAATGCAAAGCTTTCAGTCTTTGTAAGTCATTTCTGTAGAGAACTGGTCCATGCAGTTTAGAATACCTCCAGGCCTAGTCAGGGCTGTGTTAAGTGACTTTATCTCTGGGAGGGGTTGACGGTGGTTGTAAATTCCTTCTGAGATGACTTGTGATGCTGGCAGACCGGGTGCCAGCTCTTGCCAAGGCTTTGTGCCTCAGCTGAACATGGACAAATTCATTGCTGGAAACCAATCTTTCACCTGTGTGTTGGTATGGTTAAGACAGGTATTGGAGTTCTAACCATGTTTTTAGTGTTTAGATTTTATGAAATGCTTGTAAATTGCTGCCTGCATTAATCTCACTTATAATATCTTTATCACATAGGGAATATTTACCTTTTTGCTTTGTGCCGATAAAAATATTTGCTCCGAAATTGTGACCTCATCAGGTGAGATCGTCTGCTGCCCATCAAGAAAGCTCATCAAAACTAGACGGGCCATTGTGGGACATCACAATACAAAGTTACTTCCGTGAAGAGGCTAGTGTAAAAGGACTTGCCCCATCAGTTTGAATTCTGGAAGAAGGGGAAAAAAGTAGCTGTCAAAAATTTTCTCATCTCGTTTGAGGTTTGGACTCCCATAAGGTTACAAAACAGAAGCAGAGATCCCCAGGGTCAACCTGGATTAGCCCGAAAAGACATTCAGAGCTGACAGATTACTACAACTGTCACCATAAAACTATAGACTAACTCATTTGTGTATATATTCACTTGCTTGCTTCAATGTTGTAATAATGGTCTCCTTTTTTTTTTTTTTTTTTAGTTAATAAATCCATAGATAGTTTATGATAGAATAGGCTACAAGCAATTGTCTTTGATGTGAGTTCTAAGGTACAATTGACCTGGGGTAAATGGTCTCTTGGGACTGAGAGAACCCTGAATATTTTGTGATCTTTGGTGTATAGCAATCAACTGTCACTAAATCCAGCTTGCCTGGGTAGCAAGACAGACTGGAATGCCCAGGGGGACAGACTTTGAATCTCTGGTGAGACTAGTCTAGTGCGTTAGGAGTTCACATTTGTTACTACGTTGGTGAAACTTAGTTATAGAACATACAAGTTTGGGTTCTCTGCCCCTCTTCTTGACAGGCTGCCCTGAGCTTAGCTGGACATGAGCCACCCCAGACAGCATGACAATTGTGGTCACAGCTCCCGAGTCAATTTTAAAGTCAATTGTCTTACCATGAATATTGTTTCACTCTCCAGGCAGGCTCTGTCTCATCAGACATGATAGATCCCAGAAACAATGCCTCTTGATTGTCCTTGTTAGCTCTCACTGCCAGAGTGCAGCAAACAGCTGCAAAATGGCCATGTTACGTGCATTTGTTACTTATTTCACGTTTAGCTGGACTTATGTCTCGAGCTGTGACATTTTCCACATCTTGTACATTTATTCTGAAAGGCTTTGTCGTTTTCCTGGATTTTCCTCATAGCCTCAGGGCTTTTATGATAATAACTATTAGAACTCAAGCTGAGTCTGTTGACAGCTTCTAAACTACTTTCAGGTTTTTCAAGTTTCACAAGTTGCGCTAGGTTTATGTTATTTCACCAGCTCAGCCTACTTGCTATCCATATAGCGGTGTGTAGGATTAAGGCTGTTTTTAATTGTAGCCGCTGTGAAAGATGTTTATCTGTTAAGCCAATAACCAGGTTGTCTCAGATATTGTCATGTTTTTAGCCCCAAAATTACAATTTGCAGCCAATGCATGCTTCTCAAAGATTCAACATTTCCCCTGATCCTTTAATTCTTTGGTGTTTCCACCATGCTCTTTCCTAAACCACATTTCTTTGAGGTATAAAATAGGCATCAGTCATAGCCAAAACTCTTTCATAGTCATCTTTGTGACTATCTTCAGTCAAGGTAAAAGATGTAAGGTTATACTCTGTCTTTGGTTTGACATCTGAGGTGCAATTGACCAGTAAATGACTGGTCATTTGGGACTGGGAGTCATGCAAATATTATTGAGATTTTTAGTGTAAAGCAACCATCTATCACAAAGTCAAGCTTGCCTGGGTGGCAAGCTAGACCGGAGAGCCCAAGAGGACTGTCTGTGACACCATGTTAAGGCTGTTATAATGCTTGAGGAGTCTGTGCTTGTTACTGGGTTGGTGAAATCTAATTCTAAAAACATACAACCAATTTGGGGGTTTTCATCTTGCTTCTTAACGATCTGCCCTGAGATTGGCACTTATGGTCGTGAGCCACTCCAGACAGCATGACACCTTTAATGCTCTGCCAGGTTATCTTAAATAAGATATTTTACTTACCTATTACACATAGTACTACCTAGTGGCTGAACAGTGTAACACAGTTTAGCATTCCTTTCCCATCACATCACCCTGGAACTAAGATTAGGCGCACAGCACTCCGTTTTCTCACTGTCTCCTTCCACTTGTCTCTTGCCCAGATAATCCTTCAAATGGAGAGCAGAGGCCAAGCTAGCTCTGTCACAGTCAGGGGGGAGCCCCTGTGCATGAGGAAGGGGAGCGCATAGCCCCCATGCACATCCAACTCCATCTGGCACTGGACTGCAATCATTAAGGCTGATAGGTATTTACCAAGATCCCTTTAGCCCTTGGGACAGCCAGAGAACAAACAAGGCTTGGGAGCCAAGGGGATTAGTTCTGCCACATTGAAACAAGTCACGCTCCAGGCTCCTTCGAACTCAGCCATGTGGGCAGCGTAACCTAGGAGGGGAGTCCCTTGGTTTGACCATGTGCCCTGGCTCAGAATCAGAGTTAACTGCAGCGGGTCTTGTCTGCAGTGCCAATGGTTTGAACCCAGAGGCTCTGAGGGGTCTGCCAAGACAGGGTCATGGGGAAGAGACCTGGTCATTGCCAAAGGCAGCATCAGTAAATAGGGGCGCTCCGTTGCCACAGCCACGCGTGCAGTGTAAGTGAACACACGGCACGGTTAGCTGAGCAGATCCAAGAAGGGCTGCACTGACAGGCTGCAGGAATGGTTGTCAGTCCTGTCCCGGACTTGTCCTCACAAGGCACGGGCTGTGTCTTGGCTCAGGGACGGGCTGATCTGAGGCCAGGTCACAAACGGTGGCTGCTGCCGAGCGCTCTGCACTGCCGTGCAGGTGTGTTGCCAATCAGCTCACGCAGCACGCTAGCCTGAGCGGAACGGAAATGTTGCCTGCAAAACCCAGCCTAGGATCAGCCTGACTTATTGACTCTGCTCTCCATGGTGTCACTTCTGTCCTGGGATGGGGCAAAGCAAAACTATCCCTCTAACGGCTTGACACCCCTCTCACGATCGCCCCCCTCTGGCCTGGTGTGTCTGCACCTCTCTCAGTTTCTGGTGAATCAGGCCTCCAGCCACATCACTCAGTGTGTGCAGAACACAACTCAGACAGGCCCAAGGCCACCAACACCCTAAAGCGCTCCTGGCCCTGCTAGTGGGGCCATACCCCCAGGGCTTCCTTCCTAGAGACTCTTTGCCCACTCGGGTCTGCTCTGGCCCCAGAACTCCAGCTGGGTCTTAACGGTTCAAATCCCCTTCTGGGGTTTATAGCTCTCCAGTTGGAGGCCAGTTCCCCAATGTCCCATGGGAGGAACCCAGGCCTGCCCACGACTCTGGGTCCCGGCCCAGGGCTCCTACGAATGGCAGCCATGCACCACTGTGTCCCTTTAATGAAACCACTTTCAGGTCCCTGGGCCACCCTCACACAGCCCCAGCCTTCACCAAGGCTTCATCTTTACCTCAGGTTCAGCAACCGGCCAGGAGCTCTGGCTCACGCCCCAGGTCCCTGCCAGCACTGAGCTGTCCATGGTGCTGGAGCTCCCTGTGGCCAGCACCATCCACGCTCCTTTAGCTCCAGCAAATGGCTGAGTCCAGCATGCCCCGCAGCTCCTTTTATACTAGCCTGCAACCTTCTATTGGCTACCCCCTTGCAGCCTCCCCCTGATTGGCTGCTGTCCAGCACAGTCTCTCTAGGCCTCTTAGAGGACTTAGCTCCGCTGCGCCTTTCCTAGAATGAGCGTGGCAGGACCCTTAGGCCTCCAGCAGGGGGCCTCTGGGCCTAGTCCACCCTGTCACAATCCCCATGGGAAGTTTTCCATTGGAAAATGCTGATTTGGTGGAAATGAAATCTTCTGCAGTAATGAGGCGATTCTGTTAGAGCTTTCAGTGGACACCTGCCTGGTTTCCTGCCAGCCCCCAGCTCCCCGCAGGCAAGTACCTGGCAAGCTGAAAGAGTCTGTTTCACTTCTCCTGAAACAGCTTCTCAGACTCTTGTTCCTATGAAAGATCTTTAGCATTTGACTTTTCATTTTGATTCAGTACTTTCCACCCCCCATCCTCCCATGGGATGGAAATGCCTTTTTCTGGTCAGCTCTACTGAAGAAAGTGAAGAAAGACTTTCTTCAGAAAAAGGGGGAATAGGTAGCAATTGATATAAATTAGAAATTATGAAGTGTAGAAAATTGATAAGTGAAGCTAAAGGCATCAGGGAAAACTCAATGGATGACAGGGCTAAGGTCAATAAGGAGTTTTTAAACACGTTTGGTGGAAACAAATGAAATCCTCTGACGCAGAAGGAGGCCACAGAGGCAGAGGGCACATGGGAGCTTCTGTTCATGTCAGCAGTGGATTTCTAGAGCCTTTAAGACATGGAGGAGACTCCTGAGGGTAGGGAGGGCTGTGAGTGGGCGAATCATGTTATGGGGTGAACAGGCCTGAGCTGTGGCCATCCCTGCACTCCTTCCTGGGCTGATGGAACCAGCCGTAGAGGCACCCGCGCTCCATACATTCTCTCTAGGCCTAGCAGAGGAATTGATCATGACTGTCACCCTAACAGAGATCTTGGGGCTCCATCTGCTTCTGCAAGGGAGATGAATGAATGGCTGCCCCAGATGCGAAATCAGGTGTAGGAGCTGGAAGGCAGCGGCGGGAGCCACACTGTGGTTAACAGAGCTTCTCGCCACGCCTGCCCGAAGACTGATGTTCCCACAGCAGAGTGGATGCCAGCACTCTCTCTGCTTGGCCCAGCTGCTGGTCCCTCATTAGGACCTTTTCAATCACATCGAATGCAAACTGCAAAACTGCCAGGTCTTGGAGCAAAGCAGCCTGGTGACAAAGCGAGGCTTTCCACAGGCACCGTGCAGAGGGCAGAACATTGCACTAGCTGTCGCGGTACAAGCCCCCTGCGCAAGGGAGAGGCGACACGGGGGAACGTAGCTGTGCTCCAGATCTGTGCCATGGGCCCGTGCTAAGGGCGGCGTGAGGCTTGGGAGACGCTGCGTGAGCGAACAGGTTGCGGGAGGAGGTTTGGCTGGAAAGCGGGAGCCAGGAGGGCGGGCGGGGGGGGGGCCCGCGGGAAATGCACCAGGCCACTAGGCCATGCAAGTTACTGGCTGTGAGTGCTGTTCCAGGCGCTCAGTGCAAGTGCTCTCCTTGGTGTGTACAGATCCAGAGATTCTGCCACCGTGTAGCTTCTGGCCTTGAGATTCAACAGGAGCCTTCACAGTTAATTTCCCCACCTGGCTCTGCATCTGACATGGGGCACCTCAGCCCATCTGTTACTGAGCCCTGCCGTTTCCTAGCCACTGGTCTGCACTAATGTGATGGCACCAGCAGTGGCTGTGTGATGTCTCCAGCTGCCTGGGTCTCCTGTCCAAATCGCAGACACCCCAGTCAGCGTGTATCCCCGTGTCCGCCTTCCACCTGCTTTTTCATTTCCGCCGTCCGCCTCATTTCTCCTTATCGCTGCAGCGTGTGTCTCACTTGCCCTTGTTCGGGTAACTAAGATCTCTGGGGTTTCTCCTGCTTCCCCATTCCAGAGCTACCCCCGCCCACCCGGCAGGCCTGCAGGGACACAGCAACCTGGGCCTACTAAGGCTGTTTAACCATTTCAGGCCTAGCGTGAGGTTTGTATACCCATCCCAGAACCAGTAAGCCGGCTGCAGGACCCCCTCACCCCCCAGCCTGCTGCTCCCACAGGGCATTGGGAGGGGTGGGACAGAGCTCACCCCTGCACCAGGTAGTTTCTGATGGGCATGGGGAAAGGGAAGGCACCCTGCCCCCCGGGCATTCCCGCTGGGACATTATTTCTATTATAGGCACTGGACAGCTGCAAGCGATTGGCTACCGAAGGCCTCACACCCATCGGAGAGCTGGGACCCGAGACCGCTTCCTAGCCCTGCAAGCTGCCCCCCCGTCTGTTCTCCTCCCGCAGCTGTGTTGCGGGTCGGTGCTATGGGGCAGGCAAGCCCCCCACTGCGCAGGGGGTGGGGGAAGGCACGGTGGGCGTGATGCGCCACGGCCAGGTCTCTGCCCAGGACTCGCCCGGGCCACACGCTTACCTGCAGGAGGCTGGGGTGGGGGAAAGGGCTGGGGGCAGCGCCCTCCTTGGAGGCACCGAACCCGGGACGTCTGGGGTGAGCCTGAACCTGTGAAGCTGGGCATTGGCTGCGTGCAGGGCAGCCACCAGCCAGGGCCTCCTCACGGCACCACAGCCGGGCCGGTGACCCACGGGGCCAGCTACGGAGACGCTAATGCCCTTGGGCCAGCCTGGCCCTGCCCCCTGCCCCCACCCCCAATAACAGGGTGGCCCTGCCCCCTGCCCTGGCCCTGCCCCCCACGCCAATAAGAGGCTGGCACTACCCCCCACCCGTGCCCAGGCCGGCTGTTCCCGCTGCCCCCGAGGAGCTGGCCCCGCCTGGGCTCCAGCCCCAGTAAAAGGTGGGGGCCCACGTGCCGTGCCACCGCTCCGCCAGCGATGCCGTGACTCGGATTCGAACCGAGGTTGCTGCGGCCACAACGCAGAGTACTAACCACTATACGATCACGGCGAGCTACTCGGGCCCTGCCGAGGGCCCCCTGGCGCCCGCCTTCTTCAGAGCGGCGCCGCTGACGTCACGTGGGTGGGACCGTGCCCGTGGCTCCGGCCCCCGAAGGGGCGGGGCCGTGCTAAACCCAGCGCGGAGCGCCTGGCGGTGACTGCGCATGTGCGGAACGGCGGCGGAGGGGCCCTAGCTACGGAGCAGTGTTACGGTGCCGGGGTGACGTCACTGCAGTGGGTCCGATGGGCCGGGCCGGGACCTGCACCGCTGCGGGACAGCCCGCGGGCACCCCCCTCCCGCACAGCCCCCCCCGCACTGTCCCCCCCGCACAGCCCCCCCCGCATAGCTCCCCCTCCCGCACTGTCCCCCCCGCACAGCCGCCCCTTCCCGCAGTCACCCCCGCACACAGGCATACACACCCCCTGTGGGGCACAATCACACCCCTAAGTCACACACACACACACACCGCCCTACACCGCACAATCACCCCCCGCACAGTCACGCACACACATGCTCACAGCCCAGTCACACTGCCCGCACACTCACACACACAGACCTATACTGCACAGTCACACTGCCCGCACACTCACACACACAGACCTATACTGCACAGTCACACTGCCCGCACAATCACCCCCTGCACACTCACACGTACATCCCACAGTCACACACACCCCGCATACACCTGTACCGCAGTCAGAACAATCACACCGTGCACACACGCCTATAGCACACAGTCACACATACCCCCAACACACACACACACCTAAACTGCACAATCACACCCCGCAGTCACAGACTCCCGACACACCTGTACTGCAGTCACACACACTGCCCACACACACCTATACTGCACAGTCACCCCCCACACAGTCACATATAGCCTGCACACCCGTATACCATAGTCATACACACAATGCCCCCCATACATACACACATCCACACATGCCCCCCATACAGACACTGCACATTCATACATGGGTACACACACATCCACTCACACATACTGTGCACTCACACATGGGCACACTCATATCCACGCACATCCACACACCCCCATGCCCCACACACTCACATCTGGGCACGCTCACAATCACACACACTGCATACACATCCCCACAAATGGGCACACTCACATCCCCACATGGGGCGCATTCCCTTCCACACACACCTTGTGCACTCACACCCACTCACACATGGGCACACGTACATTCACACACACACACACACACACACACACTGTGCTTTCATATCTATGCACACACCCACACCTACTGTGCACTCACATCCACACACACCCAGGCGCACACACACATGGGCATATTCACATCCACATACCCACGCCCACCATGCATTCACATGGGCACACTCACCTCCACTCACACACACACATACACCTCACACATGGGCACACTCACATCCACACATACTCATACACCACGTACACTTGCTCACACTCAGATTTGCACTCACCCCCAACCTTTCGTGCTGTTCTTTGGCACCAGGAAGAATAAAAAGCCCATTTTTGTCTCTCAGCAGAGTCCCTTCATCTTTGTTCTCTTTAAGCCCTTTCTTTAAGCCATTAGGGAAGGCCTCCTCCCACTAGGCTGGAAGGGGGGATGGACTCACCCCATCCCCACCACTGATGAGGTAACTGAGGCTCAAACAAGTCGCATGAGTTCACTTCTAGCAGAGCTGAAAATTGAAACCAAGTCTCGTCTGTTTAGCCACCCTGCCTTTTCAGATGGATATGCCAAATCCGTGTGCTGGGTTGGACTGTCTGAATCCAGGCTATTCCTGCCCACCTCCACATCTGCACAGAGCACTGGGAGCCCCCAGGGGAAAGCACGCTCTGTAAATGCACAGCGTCCTACCCAGAAGCGCCAGTTCCACAGGCCAACTACTTGAGACTGTTCCCTTCCTACAGCCCAAGAACCCAGATCCCTAGCATTCTACAACAGATGGACAAATCGTTGTACATGACAGTATTTCATTTTCTTAAACACCAAACCTAGGAAATTCTGTGTAAAAACTAGATCAGAAGAACGCTGTTAAATGCCAAACTTATGGGAGCTGCTGCATCCTGAATTTGACCCCCGGTGCATAAACAGTATGATGGGTAGGCCTCGCTGGAGCCCTGGCCATAACTAAGTATGAACCAGAGTCAGCCTTGGCAGAAATGCAACACACCAGGTATTGGCTAACCAAGTAAGCACGTTCCTGACCGGAGAGGATGGTACCTGCATTCTCAAGTAACTATGTAAATAAATTCCCAAATGATTGTTCAGGAACAGACCAACGCCTGGTGAGATAAGGCTGGGATGACAGGATAATGGATGAGGATGTTCTGTGCAAACTAACAGTACAAGATAGAAGGCTGATAACAAACCACATCTGCCATGTAACACGTAACTTGTTTGTAGCAATGCATAAAAGGAGAAGGATTTTTGTACCTTTGTATCGGCCAAGGGGACAACATCCTGCTATGTAGACCAAGCCTTTACTTTGTCACTGGCCCATGGATGTTAGTGTCCCTGCGACCCTTTGGGCCGGGCGCTAGTACCATGCTTTGCTGACAATAAACCTGGCCAAACACCTTCACCACCGAATTGAGCCTGTGGTCTTTGATTAAGAATCACATTGAGGCCCTTCTGAAACAACATGCTGCCAGTGCAGCTAACACAGGGGCTCAACAAGTGAACAAGTCTGCTGCCCTGGCAACACCTAGCCGCACTAACAACATGATGCAGCCTGTAATTATGTGATTTTTCCCACAGGACCTCTACCTCATTCAGTGCACAGGTTGGATGGGGCTCAGAGCACAAGGGAGCTGCGCAGAATCTATTTATATCTCCCTCATTCAACATGTGGCCCGTCTTATTTACTGCCCACCCCGCAAACTCTACACTGAATACGAACCTTGTGATTTCTTCCTGGGTTTTTCTCGCTGGCACTCCTCATCGCAAGGTCCGAGCTGTGCACACATCAATGGATTTATCACCACCACACCCAAGCCGTATTCTTACCTCCGCTTTCCAGATGGGCAGCTGAGGGACACAGAGAGATTGACCAACATTTGCCTCAAGAGCAGGGGCTCAATTCCTCAAGGCCTGCTGAGCACCTGAGCTCGTAGTGCCTTTGGTGTGAACTGTGAGCACTCAGAACTGAAAACCAGACCCCGCAGCCTCGCAAACTGGGCCCCTTGACACTGAGAAACTTAAGTAATGGTCACCTGGGCAAATGTTGGTTAGCATCATAGAGACACTGGCAGAGCACGCTAGACACCAGGCTGGGTCTTTCTTACCATGAACCGTCCCTTCTCTTCTAGCAGGCATTTGCCGTGTTCTCCACCTGCTATCCTAAGGCCGAGAATCTCATTGACCACACAACCCCAGGTTCGTTCACTTGGTTTTAAGCATGTGCGTCGTGCTGCTGCCTTCCTTCCATCCACTTGGCTAATGGGTGTTTTTATGGCACCAAGAAAGAAAGTGTCAACCACTGTGGCTACATGTCACTGTCAAGCTCCCCTGCAGTGACTCGACGGCATGAGTACCAACCACAGACAGGCTGTTAGGAATCAGGGCACAAACTGCACATCGGTTGTGAGTTCTATACTTGGATTTCACCAGCGATTATCCAGTGTAAACATCTCACGCATTATAACAGCCGTGGAGTCACAGCCAGTCCCCTGGGGTACTCCAATGTATCTTGCCCCCCAGGTAAGCTTGCCTTTGTGATAGAGGGTCCCTTACACCAAAAATCACAACAATATTCTGGTTACTCCCAGTTCCAAAGGACCAGTCACTTACCCCAGGTCAACTGCACTTTGGATCTCACACCGAAGACAATGCTTTCAGCCGATCCTATAATAAACCACCTAAAGATATATTATATAGGAAACGGAAAGTGAGTTATTTAAAAGTTAACAGAGGTAAACATACACACACAAATGAGTTACAGTCTTAAGTTTCAAAAGTTAATAGAAGCATATACAATAAGCAAACCCTCTGTGTCTCACAGGCCTAACCCAGGCTAAAATATTGGGGATCTCTTGCTTATGCCTAGAAAACCTTTTCCTTGAAAGTCCAAGAAGCATAGCGATACAGTTTTTCCTTGTCAGGGATTTGTATTCCCTTTCCCCCTTCCCTGACCTTCCAATTCAGCTGATGGAGGGAATTCACTTGCCTCTTTGTGGGATGGGGGAGCACCGCCCTACTACCTGTCTTTAACGTGAAGCACCCTCGTCAGTGCCTGTCAGGAGGTTGGTCCCCCAACTCCGCAGCCATGGACACACTCCCTTCTAGGCCTCGCAGGCCCCGCTCTCACTAGAGGTTAGCGCTAGGTACATCTCAATCCTTGAGCCCCTAAGCATCTCCCCAAAGTGTCCATCCCCCGGCCCACAGGACTCCAGTATTCAGCGTGGCTGCTCACCCCAGTTTACTCGTTCCACCTCAACTCACCCCCCTCCTTCACACAGCACTTGCCTACAAACAAGGCAAAGTTTATTTAACCAAGATTCAAGCCCTGGCATGAAGAAATGGCCAGAAATAGTTCCATGCAAAATAAAATCCGACCAGGCATTCCAGACGAGTCTAGACTTAATTACCAAGCTACGCTCGTGCCTTGCAGAGCAATGCTCACCCAAAGTCCTTGCAGCATTTGACAGACAGGCTGGCTGACACCTTCCTTTCAGAAGACAAACATGCTGTTCGCTTGTCTCTTTAGCGAAGGATCCCATGTGTTTCATCCTTTGTGTTTATTCATCAAACAGGACACACGCACCCCACTGATTTTTTCCTGGAGATTTTCTCTCTGGTGGGTTTCTCAGTCTTTTGACTGGCATCTGGTGCAGCGTGCAAACAGGTTTTCATGGGGAGGCAGAGAACAAGCACATGGCCAGCCAGAGAGAGAAGCGCCTGTTACCTCCTGCCTGACAGGAACGTCACCTCCTGGTGACCTTGCTTATCTCCCAGACCTTACTACACCGTTTCCAGGACAGACACAAGTCCTTAAATCTGACCCGTGCAGACACTGCGGGGATGTGACGACCAGGGGGTGCCTGGCTTGGGGTACAGAGCTCACCTGCCCCCTTCCGCCAACTGTTCTGCAGATACCGGCCCAGGGGATCCCTGGAAACCCCCGCGCATCCCCTCTGCCCCACAGGCCCCTGGGTCACAAAACGTTTTCGGGATTGTGTTTGTAAGTAAAAAGTGACGTGACGGCTGCTTTGCTACGCAGCGCGGGCCCAAGGCTCCTCACCCCTCGCAGCCACCACATCTGAAACCAGCGGTGCCAGGCTGGCCCTGCCCGCTGCCCCCC
>ML675621.1:9636864-9664851 GCA_007922155.1 Mesoclemmys tuberculata
CTGCTCCCTACCCTGGCCCTGCCCCCAGGAACAGGCTGGCCGTGCCCAGGTGCCCCCCCGACCCCGGCCGGCTGTTCCCGCTGCCCCCGAGGAGCTGGCCCCGCCTGGGCTCCAGCCCCAGTAAAAGGTTGGGGGCCCACGTGCCGTGCCACCGCTCCGCCAGCGATGCCGTGACTCGGATTCGAACCGAGGTTGCTGCGGCCACAACGCAGAGTACTAACCACTATACGATCACGGCGAGCTACTCGGGCCCTGCCGAGGGCCCCCTGGCGCCCGCCTTCTTCAGAGCGGCGCCGCTGACGTGTGCCCGTAGCTCCTCCCCTTGCTTCTGGAGCAGTCACTGCGCATGCGGCCCTTAATGGCGGGGGAGGGAGGGGGGAGAGGTGCGCGCCAGTCCGTGCGGCGCTAAGCCAACCGGATCAGGAGGCGGGGCGGGCGGGCGGAAGTGTCGTTAGGCGCCTGCCGGGGCCGGAAGCCTTGCCGCGCGTTCGCTCTCGGCCGACGTGCGCGGCCGCGTCTCAAACCGGGTGGGCGGGGCCTCCGGAAAGGAAGGGGCGTGGCCGGTGCACGGGGTGCGGAGGGAGGGGGCTCGCGGTGCCTGCTCGCGCTGTGACGCTGTCCCGCCTCCTTTGGCGTGGGTCCCCTGGGCCGGGCGCACGGCGCTGCCCAGCCTGGGGATCCCCTGGGCCGGGCGCACGGCGCTGCCCAGCCTGGGGATCCCCTGAGCCGGGTGCTGCTCCGCACGGGGATCCCCTGGGCTGTCTAGACCGTGCTGCTCCGCGCCCGGCTGCCCCGGGCAGGGCTCCCCTGAGCTGGGCTCTGGGCTGGGCGATCTGCTGCCCCAGTGTCCAGGCCTTTGTCTTACTTCGGGGCGTTGACCCCTCCCCCGTCCTGATTGTTCACACTTGCCAGCGGGTCACGCCCAGCTGCGCTCGCCTGTCTCAGCAACATGCGGGCCTGCCGTGGCCCTGCCCCAGCACCCTCTGCATGCCCGTCGGGGCAGGGCTCCGCTGCCGGCTTAGCATGGATGACAGTTGGCCGCAGGGCCAGGCTGACCCTGGGGGAGCAGCCTGGATGGTTTTGTGACCATGGCCAGCACCGCAGGGCTGGGGGTGCAGATGCCTGGGTTCTTCTCCTGGCTCTGTGGTGGGGTAGGGTTGGGTGGTTACACAGCGTGGCCAACCGTTTCAGTCGTCTGCAGAAACCAGGCCTGGGCGCGCTCGGTTTAACTGCGCCTCTGCCAGTGAAGCTTGTTCGTATGGAGAGCGCAACGGACATCCTGTAAACGGAGATCTGCAGGGGTTACTGTACACGGCACTAGGGCTAATCGGGCTCATTTCACTGCCACGGGCAGAGTGGCACAGTGCAGGAGACAGAAAGGGCTATTCTCGGCTCTGCCTGACTTCACCGTGTCCTACCTCAGAGGCACGAGCTGTAAAATGGGTGAATGATTGTTATACACAGACCTTGTTAATCATGGCCCACACGCTTGGCTAATGCAGGGCTTCTGCTCTTCCATAACAGCAAGTGCACCTAGACTGGCACTAGCAGATACAAAGCTAAGGTCAAAAGAACTTAACCTCTGCAATGTGGGAAATGCTGCTTCGCTGCTATGATCCCAGCTGTAACGGCCTCCTCTGCTTAGGAGATGGGGATTGTAGATTTGGGCCATGCTGCTGGCATGAAAGGGCAGGTACTCCCTTCCTAATCCACAAGGAACTCAGGAACAGAGACCATGGGAAAGAATGTGTGTGTGTGCCTTCCAGTTCCTTTTCAGCATTACAATCCAGATTAGGTTCTGGGCATAAACATAAATCAAGATGTTGTACCACTCAATTGCACTCTAAACCAGGCCTGGGTAAAGCTTTTAACTCACTGGAGAGAGATGAGGCCACCCTAACCGAGTCAGTTAAGACAATATCCGTTCTTTCTGAGTATTTTTTTATCATCTATTCTTTTGAGTATTTCTTCAAGAAACACCACAGCAGCAAGTTCATTGATTTGGGTAAAGAGAAACATTTGTGGCCGTAGTATGGCTGCTCATCTAAATATGTCATTCTTCAGCTTTAAGTCTTAAAAAAGCACCCGATCCAATACAAATGAATTAGGAAAACCCTGTGCTCAGCTGTATGTTCAGAATACTGGATTGCACTCATAGTTAGGGACTCGGTTAAGATTGGGTGTTAGGCATTGTACAAAACAGATGAAAGATATGAGATGGTCCCTGCACAGAGAAGCCAATAAAGGTATGAAACCCAAGGGTACTTTCCATCTGTAGGCTGTTCTTTTATCAAGGGATCCTACCAAAGTCATTATGTGATAATCTCTAAACTAAGATAGAGGTGATTCCTTCAGGATAAAGAAAGCAATTTCTGAACCATCAGTGATTATCTATGAGAACCTGTGAAGGACAGGTGAGGTCCAAGAGGACTGGAGAAGGGTAAACATAGTACCTGTCTTTAAAATGGGGAGCTGAGGGTATGTCTACGCTACAAATAAAATCTTGCAGCTGGCCCATGCTGGCTGATTTGGTCTCGTGAGGCTTGTATTACAGGGCTGTTTAATTGCAGCGTAGATGTTCCGGCTCCAGTTGGGAGAGTCCCAGAGTTTAGGGTGCAGTTCAAGCCTGAACATCTACACCGCAGCAAACAGTCCTTTCACCTGAGCCCCCCACACCCAAGTCAGCTGGCAAGGGCCAGCTGCCGGTGTATAATTGCAGTGTAGACACACCCAAAGAACATCTGGTCAATTGTAGACCAGTCAGCCGAACCTCAACACCTGGAAAGATACTGGAACAAAGTATTAATCAATTTGTAAGCACCCAGAGGATAATAGGGTTATAAGGAATAGCCAGCATGGATATGTGAAGAAGAAATCATGCCAGACCAACCCAGTTTCAGTCTTTGGCAGGGTTATTGGTTAGTGGATGGGGGAAGATTGTAGACATTATATGTCTTGATTTGGTTTTGACACAGTCCCACATGACAGTCTCATAAGCAAACTAGGGAAATGCAGTCTAAATGAAATTACTATAGGGTGGGTGCACAACTGCTTGAAAGAATATACATGAAGAGTAGTTATCAATGATTCACTGTCCAACTGGGAGGGTGTATTTCATGGAATCCCACAGGATCTGTCCCGGGTCTGGTAATATTCAATATTTTCATTAACGACTTGGGTAATGGAGTGGAGAGTGCGCTTATAAAATTTGCAGATGACACTAAATTGGGTGGGGTTGCAAGCACTTTGGAGGACAGGCTTAGCATTCAAAATGACTTTGACAAATTGGAGAATTGGTCTGAAATCCACAAGATGAAATTCATAAAGACAAGTGCAAAGGACTACACATAGGAAGGAAAAATCAAATACACAACTAGAAAATGGGGAATAACTGGCTAGAGGTAGAGCTGCTGAAAAGGCTCTGGGGGTTATAGTACATCACCAATTGTGAGCCAGTAATGTGATGCAATTGCAAAACAGGATATTATTCTGGAGCGTAATAATAGGAGTGTTGTATGTAAGACACAGGAGGTAACTGTGCCCCTCTGCTTGGCACTGGTGAGGCCTCTGCTGGAATACTAGGTTCAGTTTGTGGTTCTGCACTTTAAGAAAGATCTGGACAAAGTGTAGAGTCCAGCAGACAGCAACAAAAATGATCAAATGTTTAAAAAAAACCTGAGGAAAGGTTAATAAAAGTGAGTATGTTTAGTCTTGAGAAAAGAAGGTTGAGTGGGCACCTGCTAACAGTCTTCCAGTATGTTAAGGGCTGTTATAGAGAGGACAGTGATCAATTGTTCTTCATGTCCACTGACGGTAGGATGAGAAGCAGTGTGCTCAACCTGCAGCAAGGGAGATTTAGGTAAGGTTTGGTATTAAGAAAAGCTCTCTAACAATAAGGATAGTTAAGCTCTGGAACAGCCTTCAAAAGGATGTTGTAGACTCTCCGTCTCTGATGGTTTTTAAGAACGGTTGGACAAACACCTGTCCGAGATGGTCTAGGTTTACTTGGCCTTCCCTCTGCACAGTGAGCTGGACTCGAAGACCTCTCAGGGTCCCTTCTGCCCCTACCTGTATGATCGTGATGGAAGTGCATGTGCACCAGCCACACATTTCTGGCACCACTCTGCCCTCTGGCCTGCACCCATCCACGCCCCGGTGCTAATTCCTAGTTGCATTTCATTATTCAAAACGGAAAGAGTCACAGCTTCGCCTTGCTGGCACCAACTTTGCTTTCTCATTTGTTGCTCTCTGCTGCCACCCTGGGGCGCTGTTGTGTCATTGAGTTGTAAAAAGGGAACTTCGCATCGAAAATTGCACCCTTCTGTACAGTAGCTACCGCTATTGGCCCCTGCACTCTGCCTGTGCAGAACATTGCCCAGCCAGGTATTAGCTGTGATGTGACTATCTTCAGTGTTTCCTACCAGAGTTAAGGTTAGATCATGATTTTTATTTTAATGCTTAACTTCCCGTTGCTCACAAACGTTCTGAAAATGACTCCTTTTAACTATAATAGGAGATCATTCACGCAGTCATTCTCTTTCTCTCGATTTCTTGTTTTCCATCCCTCCGCAGTTTTTTATATTTTGATTAATGTCCCTGAATTTCTTGCCAGAAGAAGGTCTGGCAGGAGGGAGCAGGGGACAGATTATTTTCACATTTTACCCCAGTGACCTCTCCTCCATCACTTTCTCACACCTAACAAGTGAACGTGAGTCTGGCGGAAACGTTAAAATCAACGCAAGGGCAAGTTCACCACCAACCAGTTTTCAAAGCACAAATAAAATCGGGTGGAAATACAGAGTGACAAGCACAGAATGCGCTTCATGTCCTAACGGAATTACCATTAAAAGTGAAATTAATAACAAACAGTACGGACAGACTGAAATGTTCAAATGTCTCAGTCAGGCATAAAAATCATGAGATTTTGCAATATAATAACTGTCGAGTTCCTAGTCTTTGTTTTCTCCTTTTTAGTCTTTAGGTCATGCTTAGATCATGGTTTCAAGTTTTTCCCCACACCCATGAGAGCTAGAGACTTGCTATTTTTTTTTACATGCAAGCTGAGATTCTTACCTCATCACGTGACTCCAGGAGCTAGGGTTTCAAGAAAAACACCAAATATTGTGAGACTTGTGATAAAATCATAAGAGGTGGCAATGGAAGCAGCTAACAGGAGTTTTGGAGGGATTTTAGAAAAGGCGTGTGAAAAGCGTTTCTTGCAGGTTCAGCAATACCTGTGATATCAAGATAGACAGCAATGGAACAATGGTGGTGACCTGCAGTTGATGTGCCATGTTTTATTTTCTGCCAGAAGGGATTTCCTGTGCTAATTGGTGGCTGTGCTGGAGGAATTGATTCTTAGACTGGAGGGGCAAGTAAAGATGCTCCAGAGAGTCAGAGAAACTGATTTCCCAAACTGTGGGATGCGCCCCCATAGAGGAATGCAGAGAAATGTCCCGGGGGCATAGCAGGGCCCAGACCAGCCCCCACAGGAGGCAGGGAAGGAGTGCCATCAAGATCCACCCATGGCCCCAAGGCCATGGCTCACCTCCCCAAACCCCGGCCACGGCTTGGGGCAGGGTAGGGCTGGTGGACACATTCCTTTACAGGTAAGGAGGGGGGCACAGAAGGAAAAGTTTGGGCACCACCAATTTAGAGCCATTGCACAGAATTACAGGCTGCTTCTTACACCATTCTCCAGCTTCTGCGCTTTCTCTAACCCGACACATCACTTACAGCAGTGTGAGCTTCTCACACACGGTCACAGCTTCATATCTCTTTTCAAGAAGGCTGCATCACTGTCTGAAAATTGTCCTTTTGCAGTCCTCTCGGGGCTGAATGAAGGAACATGCTTTAGCCAAGGCCAGGGTCCATATCTGAAGTCAGAATCAGATTCTTGTGAGGCAAACAATATTTGCTGTCTCAAATCAAGTGTTGGGGGTGTGAAATGTTGAAGTGTCTCTTCTGTCTCTGCTGCTGTCCTGGAGAGTTACAGGTAAAGTTGAGTTGCACCTCTTTCCTGAGGGCTGCACCACAGACTTTGGTCGACACGAGTTACAGCAGCGTACAGCTGTCAAAGTTTGTGCATTGCTCGGTTGCACGCACCCTTAGCTGCTTGCGCTGGCACGCCACGTGCTCACCAGGAGTGCTTGTGTAGATTGTAAAGCGTGGTGCACCACAGGTAGATGTCTCAATGTGCCAAGCGCCGCCATCCAGTGCGATGGCTTTGGGGACATTTTTGCAATGTTTTGTGGGAAAGGAATGATTCTTTCATGAATCTCTGGGAGCTAGGTGTCAAGTTCTCAGCATGCAACTTTCTCCATCCTATATCCCTCTCTGTATCCCATAACAGTCCCACCTTTTGTTAAAAAAAAAAAAAATCCCACCAACCCACAAGGTAAGTGTCAGTCTCTGCCATCTCTGACAGAAGCATGCACCACATAGCTCTGCCCTATTCTCATGAATGCTACAAAAACAGGACATGCCATTTGTCTGTGTTTGCAGACCCACAGAAAGCACCACGGCGATTTGGGACATAACAGTTTCGTCAAGGACAGTTTACTGACGGACACTACCAAAAACTTTTAAATCGAGACTCGACTGTGACTCACGACATCATCGACACCATCCCTCAGCACCCAGTCTGGGAACCTCTTGCCACCCCCCAACATCTGAGGAGTTCCACAAAGCAAAGAACAATAAAGCACCAGCTTACCAAAACAATTGCTGTCCGCCCAACTCACCACAGGAGAAAGGAAACAGGGAGGCCAAAAGAAACGCTTTAAAGACACCCTCAGGACAAACATCAAGAAATGTGGCATCAACACCACACACTGGGAGACAGTAACCCAAGACCAGGCTAACTGGTGAAGACTTGTCAGAGAAGGAATGACCACTTTTGAGGAAAATCGCTTTGCCCTGGTTGCAGAAAAACACCAGAAAAGAAAGGACAGACAGCCGCCATGCAGCAATCATGGCCCAACCGTGCCTTCCAACACTGCCAACGTCTGCCAATGAGTCTGCGGCTCAAGGACCGGACTCCTCAATCACCAAAGGACCCACATAAAATAAAACCTGTGAAAGATCATCTTTGACCCCAAAGGACAGATGACAATGATTGGGGGATAGAGCAAAGAGCAATTCAAGGGTGGTGGAGTTCATGAAGCAGCTGCAGACGGTGGAGCGCCACTGACTGGTGGGATTGTGTTATAATTCACATTTGGAACAATAAGCAACGGCTGCAGAACTTTCAGATTAACTTTTGCGTCATCACCTGCCCCAACCACTGCCTCTGGTGCCATCGCTGGGGGCCGGGGGCCCTTTCCCACCCTCATCAGGAAGCACAGGGTCTGTTGTCTCCTGGTGCCCACTTTGCCCCACGTGGAAACCTACGTGTGGGCGATGGCGCGGGTGGTGGGGCCCACAGCTGCGGTGGCGGCCTTGAAGATGTACGGGAAGGCAGTCTTCTTCCTGGCATCTGAGGCCGCCGCCCAGGAGGCAGTGGAGAAGGGCCTGACAATGGGGGGGCATCCACGTCCCCATGGAGCCCTTGGAAGACGTGGGCATATGGGTGGTCTGCACCTCTGTCCCGCCCTTCCTCCCCAATGCCCCCTTCTGCCTCTCCTCTCCACCCTGGGGAAGTCCCTCTCCACCACATCCTGCTTCCCCTCGGCTGCAAGGACCCTGCCCTCCGCCACGTCCTCTCATTTCGCCGGCAGGTGCAGCTTCAGCACCTGGCTTTGCACATGGCAAAGAGGTGCTCAAGGGGTCGTGTCTGGTGCCCCATCAAGGGGCTTGGTACCGGATCCACTATTCAACAGCGGAGGCCTGGTGCTACCTCTGCTGGGTGACAGGGCACATCCGGAGGGACTGCCCCCTGGCTCAGCAAGGAGGGAGGCCCGGGACCCCCAGGACCCAGGAGGGCACCAGCCAGGCTAGTGGGGGCGACCTTAGCCGTCCGGTCTCTGTGGCCACCCCTCCTCCTCCATCACTGGCTGTCACCTACTGCTGAGGTTCTGGCTGCACTTCTCACTGCATCCATTCATCTACGCACACCCCATCCATGGCCCCACAAAGTCACGGGACCTCCTCGTCAACCTCCTCCTAGCCCTGGCCAAAATGGCCATCTAAAAGGCCAGGGAGAGGAGGTTGGCTGGGGGGGGCGCCCTGCGACTGTGTCCCCCGTAATCAGTTGTATCCCGGGCTCAGTGTCTCCTCCCCTTAGGCTGGGGGAGAGGCCTTTAGCAGTGGGCGGGCTTGTGCTTGTTCCTGCCCACTCCCTGGATTACAAATAGACCACTCTCCTACTGCCCTCTGCCCTTGCTATACCACAACGTCCACAAATAGGTCAACACGAGGTGCCTTATAATGACTTAATTTTGTAGTGTAGACCAGTCCTAACTCTCCCCAGGCGTTGAGTTGGGAGCCTGGGTGCCTAACTCGGGACTGAGACTTCCACTAGATGGAAGGACATATGGGTTAGGGGTTGAAACACCTAAATACCTTTGTGAGTTTGAGCCCTAGCCTCTGTGTATGTAAGGGATGGGTCGTAGGCGGTCGGGCCTCCTGGTCACAGCTGAGCTGAGGTCTGCTCACCGGGGAGTGGAGTCGCCAGGCTGGAGTTGGAGGAATCGCAAGGCCAGGTCCTGTAAACAAGAGCTCGGCTCAGAGTCAGGCTGGCGTTGGAGACCGGAGACCAGAGATCACACCAGGTTAGAATCGAGAGGCGGGAATTGAGATCAGAGTCAGGCTGGAGAGCAGGAGATGGGGCCAAGTCTGGTGTTGCAGCAGGCAAAGTCTGTGTGGTTGCCCAGATAACTTCCTTGGCCAACCCCGGCGTTAAGTAGGGGCATTCGGCCAATCGGAGGGCTGCAAGCACTGTCACTCTAGGTCTCTTGGGTGGTACTTCCTGTCGCGCCTACTCTGCACAGTGCTCTCTGGCTGTACCTCGCAGTGGCACTGTGGGAATATCAGCCGCCCTCCCCCCCAGCTCTACAGTCCTGGGTTCTAGTCCCTACATCCTTCAGATTCCCATTTGTGAACAGAGTGGGGAAAAACAGGGGGATAATTGTACTTTCCTATTTCACGGACCATAAGGATAAATAAATAACACATATGGTTGCAAAAATAAATGCATTAAAAATTGGGAGATGGGTGCCAGGTAAGGACCCCGAACGTGCACCCCCCGTGCAATGCTGTGACAAAAAGGGCTGATGCAATCTTTGGCTCGTATGAGCAGGGAGGTGATTTTACCTCTGCATACAGCACTGGTGAGCCCGAGACTGGAATACTGCCTCCAGTTCCGGCGCCCCCATTTTCAAAAGGATGTTGAAAAATTAGAGATGGTGCAGGACAGAACCACACAAAGGGTTTGAGGGCTCTAGAAAATGCCATAAAAAGAGACTTAACGAGCTGGTGTAGTAATTGGCCCTGTGACAGGGCTGTAAGAACATAATGGCCACACTGGGTAGGGCCAACGGTCCATCTAGCCCAGTATCCTGTCATCCAACAGTGGCCAACACCAGGTGCTTCAGAGGGAATGAACAGGACAGGGCAATATCAAGTGATCCATCCCCTGTTATCCAGCCCAAGCATCTGGCAGTCAGAGGCTAGGGACGCTCAGAGCATGGGGTTGCATCCCTGACCAATCTTGGCTAATAGCCACTGACGGACCTACCCTCCATGAACTTATCCAGTTCTTTTTGGAATCCAGTTACACTTTTGGCCTTCACAACATCCTCCAGCAAGAGGCTCCGCAGGGAGAGTGCATTGTGTGATGAAGTACTTCCTTTTGTTTGCTTCAGACGGTTGCCTATTAATTTCATTGGATGACTCTTGGTTCTTGTGTGATGTGAAGGGGTAAATAGCACTTCCTTATGCACTTTCTCCATATCACTAGTGATTTTTATAGACCTCTTTTCCAAGCTGAACAGTCCCAGTCTTTTTAAGCTCTCCTCATATGGAAGCTGTTACATGCCCTTTATACATTTTTGTTGCCTTTCTCTGTACCTTTTCCATTTCTAATATATCTTTTTGATATAATGGGGTGACCAGAACTGCACACAGTATTCAGGGTGTGGCCATACCATGGATTCAAATAGCAGTAGTATGATATTTACTTATTATCTATCCTTTTCCTAATGGTTCCTAACATTCTGTTACCTTTTTTTGACTGCTGCTGCACATTGAGTGGGTGTTTCAGAGAACTATCCACAATAACTCCAAGATCTTTCTTGAGTGATATCGGGTAATTTAGACCCCATCATTTTATTTGTATAGTTGGGATTATGTTTTCCAAAGTGCATTACTCTGCATTTATCAACGTTGACTTTCATCTACCATTTTGTTGCCCAGTCACCAATTTTGTGAGATCCTTTTGTAACTTTTTGCCCTCTGCTTTGGACTTATCTAGAGTAATTTTGTATCATTTGCAAACTTTGCCACTTTGCAGTTTACCCCTTTTTCCAGATCACTTGTGAATATGTTGAACAGCGCTGGTCTCAGTACAGCTCCCCAGGGACCCCCTATTCTGAAATTCTCCATTCTGAAAACTGACCATTGATTTCTACCATTTGTTTTCTGTTTTTTAACCAGTTACTGATCCAGGAATGGACCTTTCGTCTTATCCCATGACTGCTTACTTTGCTTAAGAGCTTTTGGTGAGGGACCTTGTCAAAGGCTTTCTGGAAATCCAGATATTCTCTATCCACTGGAACTTCCTTGTCCATATGTTTTTTGACTCCCTCAAAGATTTCTAAGAGATTGGTGAGGCGTGATATTCCTTTACAAAAGTTGTGTTGACACTCCCCCAACAAAGCAAGTTCATCTATGTCTCTGATAAATACATCCTTTACTATAGTTTTAGTCAGTTTTCCTGGTACTGCAGTAAGGCTTACTTGCCTGTAATTGCCAGGATCGCCTCTGAAGCCTTTTTTAAAAAGTGGCATCACATTAGCTATCTGCCAGTCATCTGGCAGAGAAGCTGATTTAAGCAGTTCTACAATTTTATATTGTGAGTTCCTTCAGTACTCTTGGGTGAATACCACCTGGTTCTAGTGACTTATTACTATTTAACATACCAATTTGTTCCAAAGCCTACTTTATTCACACCTCAATCTAGGACAGATTTGTCACCTAAAAAGATTGGCTCAAGTGTGGGAATCTCCCTCATATCCTCTTCACTGAAGATTGATGCAAAGGATTCATTTAGCTTCTCAGCAATGGCTTCATCTTCCTTGAGCACTCCTTTAGCATCTTGATCATCCAGCGGCCCCTCTGATTGTCTGGCCGGCTTCCCACTTTCGGTGTACTTAAAAATATTTTGCTATTAATTGTTGAGTCTTTTGCTAGCTTCTTTTCAAATTCTCTTTTGGCCTGCCTAATTATACTTTTACACTTGCCTTGCCAGAATGTATTCTCCTCAGTTGGATTTGACTTCCAATTTTTAAAGGATGCTGTTTTGCCTCTAACTGCCTCTTTTACTCTGTTGTTTAGACACGGGGGCATTTTTTGGTCTTCTTACTATTTTTTAAAATTTGACATATACATTTAATTTGAGCCTCTATTATGGTGTTTTCCCATGCAATTTGCAGAAATTTCACTCTTGTGACTGTTCCTTTTTATTTCTATTTAAATAGCTTCCTCGTTTTTTGTGTAGTTCCCCTTTCTGAAGTTAAATGCTAGTGTAAAGGGCTTCTTTGGTATTTTCCACCCCACAAGGATGTTAAATTCAATTATATTATCATTACCATGATCAGCCATTTTTACCTTTTGGACCAGATCACGTGTCCCGCTTAGGACTAAATGAAGAGTTACCTCTCCCCTTCTGGGTTTCAGAACTAGCTGTTCCAAGAAGCTGTCTGCCTCCACAGCGTTTCCTAGTGGCCTGCCATGGCATGACGTGCCCTGCCTCAGTTTCACTTGCTCCAGGCTGAAGAGAGAACATCACTTAAAATGTCTGTGCCATGACTGCTCCCCCTGCTGCCCTGCCACCCTTCCACCACTTTTTGCATTTACCCCTCCCCAATGCAGTTATTGCATAGTGGTTGGAGGGAATTATCTGAGGAGGAAACTTTCTCTCTAGCTGGGTTTCCATTCTGTGGCCGAGGCAGTTCATTACTAGCTCCTTTGAATAAACTCATATCAGGAAGGAGCTGAGGCATGAAGAATTTCTAACAAACACTAATTGATTCTCAGTAAACATGACGAATCATGAGTTGATAGAATGAATTACTTTATAGCCTATTCCTGTGATGTCTTGGAGGCATGCTAGGTCTCTGCTATTTCTATCTCCTCCATTCTGCAAAGGCCACTTCATCATTTTAAATAACTGTTATAAAAAAAATTGCATAACTAGCATTTGATGCCCAGGTTACATAGTTTCAAGGAAAGTTACCCAATATAATCAGTATGGTATCTTTGCACTCCAAGGTCTCCTGATTCTCCTCAGTGGCACCTTAGAGTTACAGTATGGAAAACAGCTAGCAGATTAATCCTGGTGAAGGTCCCAAAGATTAAAGGTTAGATCTATTGCTTCTGATAACAGGCTAATGTTGTCACAGTCCTACACACATATCTTGTTTTGGACCCTGTTTGGAGTTACTGACATGAAACTTTCCTTTTCATAGGTCAAGCCACTACATGGTAGGAGCTGTCAAAAAATACCTTCATTATCCATCTCAGAGAGTTCATGCTAGCTGGGAAACCAGGCCCAAGCAGAGCGCAAGGCACTTTTATCATATCCATGCCGTGCTGCGTGGACGTGAGGTTTCACGAGCACGTTCCCTTGAACTGGTCCATGTGCAGCCGGGCAGGCTGTCACTATCAGCTTAGTTCAGTTGCTATTTGTGAGCCAGCATGCAGCCTCCAAGCACATCCCCTTGTGGCCACTGCCGTCCTCTGCCTCAGTTTCCCTTCAGGTTCCTGCAAATCATCCAGTCACAGACAAGCTCTTTGAAAAAATATTCCCCCTCTCCTGGGTGCTAATTAACTGAATCTCATTCGTGTCTCAGAAAAGGCCCCTTTCCACTCCTCCCTCAGATTTAGGTTGACAGCTTTCCTCCTCAGGATTGTGTTTTCATTCCTGGCCTCCGGGACTGCCAGGGCCTGTAGACTCACGCCTCTTGAACAGGTCTTTCTGCTGGGCTCCCTCTTCCTCCCTCAGCTGATGTTCCTGCTCCACAAACTGCGCTGCAAGCCTCTCTTCTTGCTCTGCTGTTTCTCTGGGCCTTTCCGCTTGCTGAGAAACCTTCTCTCTCTGGCATTGTGCCTGCTTGTTGGCCCTGTCCAGAACGTCCACCAGAACTTCATCACAGAGACGCTGCCGCTTGGACTGGTTCAGGACAGTTCTGCGTCCCAGGGACCTGGTGCAGGGGCCCACGTTGCTGATGGGGAGAGGCCAGCAGAGCTCGCAGGGCCTAAAAACAGGGCATCATTGTGTCAGTACTTCACAACGGCTCCAGTGCTCCCCAGGCAAAAATGTCTTGTGGAGCCACCAGGCCAAAACATGACACTTTGTAAAACTGAACTTCAGGATATGTGGCGAGGAACGTTTCAGCTCCCAGAAGCTCTTTGGACAAACCTCAGTTAACCACAGTGCACCGGCAATGGTAAGTTACAATCTACGGGAGGTTTTTTTTTTTGTTTAAAAATTGCAGAGTGCCTTGGTCTTTTTTGGATGACAGAGCAGCACATCTACAAGTGGAGTGGGCTAGTGACCTACAGAGATGGGCTGGAAAAATATGCCCTTCCTCAAAATTTGACTTCCTATTTGGAGTTCCTACTATGGGAAAAGTTTGAGGCTATCAGCAGCTGTGACTGGGTCAAAATTCATGGGGGAATCAACGGGATGCTGCATTAGTGTCCACATGGATGACTACCTCCTGCCCGCTCCATACAGCTCCTGAAGTAGGCGCTGAATGCACCTACTCAGGGACTACATGCAAACAAACCCAATAATATGGATGCTCAGAGAATGACAGCCATCCCCCAATCCCGCCCGGCACATTTCTGGACTGCATACAACCCCACGCAGCCATACTCCAGACATCGATTTTACCACCCAGAGACTACATTTAACCTTCACTCCAGATGGTTTTCTGTTTACAGATGTCTCATTACGTTTGTTGCATGCCCAATTTGTACGGCATGGCACAACTAATACAGAAGGCAATGTAAGGCTCTTACTTTTAACACCCCAATGCATCTCTGTAAAAATGTGCAAGTTTCTAGTAAAACTTTAATGTTAAATGCTTGTTTCACTGTTATTTGCACTTCCCAGTCTACATTTTGAATTCCATGTCTAGGAGTTACAGCAGGGCACTGGCATGGAATACACCATTAGCGGAAACACTCTGCGACCCAAGGCTTGCAATAAATTTAGCATGGGGTAATAAATGGGAAATACCTCCCTTCCCTCTATTAATAACAGTTATTTCTGAGCTAGAAACTTACCAGGCTCAGGGCTACTTCTGCCTTTTTTATTTCTGGTGCCAGTTCTGCAATGCTTTTAGGTGCTTCTTTAGGGATAGCTCAGTTTGCTCTTCCACGGCTTTTATCATGTGACCGTGACCTGCTGTCACACTCCTGGTTTTCCCTCCACTCTTGCCTATCAATTTTCTGATTTTCAGACACAGTGTGTCTCCATGCCTTTTTTCTTTTTTCCACTTCAGAGGACTGGAGCAGTTCTTGGAACACCTCCTCCATGGTCTTTTTCTTATCAGTCACAGGCGCTCAGCAGGTGTGGAGGGCTTTCCCCTGAAGGGCACATCTGTAGAAGCAGAACAAACAATGCACAGAAGCATGACTGTCAGTGCACCAACAGCACTGATTCCTTACTGTAAAATACACCTCTTTCTCACTGTCCCCTGGCAAACACACAGCCTGACCATCAACCAGGGCATGGTGAGTTGTGCCTGCGGGTTGAGGGGCACTCAAGCTGGGGTAAAGGTGGTTTTTTTGGGTATTGATGCAGGTAGATAGGGACAAAATTTCAAATCGTGTCACCATTTCCACAGGCGGGGGCCATAGAACCTGGTATCTCACTCCTGAGATTAAGCAGGGATGCGAGGGTGCATCTCCTCCATTCGAGCAACTTCATACAAGATCCCTATGCTTCTTTGTCCCTGCACAAGGGATTGCTGATTGGTAAGGGCAAGGTTCTTACAGTGAGAGAAGAAACAAAGCAGCTTTGCTGAAGAATCTCTGGCAGGGGATTAGTGAGTACCTCCAGGAAAGTTTCCTAGTGATCTCTCTGAAGGATTCCCATGAAATCTTGCTGTGCGTTAACACACTTTTCCGCCACACTGCCTAGCTGCACAGGGGAATGGGAAGCTCATGCAAACACAACTACTCTTGTGCATTTCTATCCCTTCAGCCAGCTGTATAATGCAAGAAAGCAAAGGACAGCTGTACCTCATGTAACCAAACAGCATCAGCTCAAACAAATTATTTACTTGAGCTCCCCTTTCCTGCACCCTGCACCCCAGAGCTTGAGGGCTGAGACTGGCTCAAACTCTGGTGCCAAGAAGAGGTCCTGGCTCCCCGTGTCAGCAAACGACCTGGTCCCCTGCTCCGCATCGTCGTCCAGCTCAACCTCCTCATCCACAACTTCTTCGTCAGGGTTGACTCTGGTGTCCACTGCCTCCAGGGGCTGCAGGGGTATCCACGGGTCTCTTGATGGTGTAGGTGGGGTCACTGCTAAGGATGGCTTCCAGCTCCTTAGAGAGGTGGCAGGTCTTTGGCTCCACACCAGAGCGAAGGTTTGACTCCCTAGCCTTTCGGCACCCGGCCACAGCTCTTTAATTTTTGCACGGCACTGCAGTGTGTCCCATTCATAGCCTCCTCTACCATAAAAGGAAAAATTTGACCGTATGCATTGAAGTTCCTTTGCCTGGAGCAGAGCTGGGACTGCACAGCCTCCTCTCCCCTACTGCTGATCAGATCCAGGAGCTCTGGTGTGCCCCAAGTGGGAGAGTTTTTTGCTGCATGGAGCCACCACGGTCAGCTGGGAAGGTACGATGTGAGTGCTCCATGCCAACCAAGCAGGAAGTGGAATTTCAAAAATTCCCAGGACTTTAAAGGGGCAAAGGTGGATGGCTGTAGGGCAGCAGAGTTCAAACTGATGGCCAGAGCAGTCAGGATGAGCACCGTGGGACACTTCCTGGAGGCCATTTACCAAGACAGAACTAAGCACTGCTAAAAGTTTGGCGCAAAAAGCTCTACGCCTCTCATTGAAGTGGTTTTATTTTGTCACAAAATCAGGGGAGCTGGGTGGGTGGGGAGGTGATTGCAGTTTGGCACAAAAAGCTGACTTTGGTTGACAAAAGTCTCTAGTGTAGACCAGTAGAGTGAGGGGCATACGCACTACACATAACACGTTGCTGTCATAGGATTTATCTGTAAAGAGTGTCATGAGAAGTGTCAAGTGAAAGCCAGTAACACTCCAGTCATTAATATCCTTGCATGATCCATAGATGGTGTGTAAAGAACTGTATAGGGCTGCTGGAAACAGTGGCCAATGATGACTTTTTTAGTAAGGCACGCAACAACTTTTTAGATAGCTGAAAAGATTATATTTTTCCAACTGTACACATTGCGATTAATAAACCAAATAGATTCATTTGGGCAAATACTTGTAGTCAACTATAATGAAAGCTGAGAATATACAAATCCTTGATTACCTCACTTTTCTACTGAAATTGAAAATCCAGTTTTAAGAAACTTTTCAGTGATCGAGTCGTCAAAATCTGGTAAACTGAGCAGATTCTTAAGTGGTTCCTTTTTGACAGTCCCTGAAGCCAAGTTGGACAGGCGTTGGCCATACTGGTGTTGCGTGTGAGTGTCTTAATGCACTTTACAGTTGAAAAAGACCTCTCCACCATGGCCATAGTATAGGGAATAGTCAGAATGAAGCCAGGTGACTTGTTGACCGCGGACCATCAAGTATGTAAACCCAACATGTGACTTGTGCCATGCAAGGCCAGATGCACCTTGCCTTGTAGCTGTTCTTTGAGTTGTACATACAGTTCAGCACACAACCAATTAGTATAGAAAATATTTGGGTAACATGCTTCCAGAGATTTGAGAGCATCAAGTAGAAGATGTCTCTAGAAGTCCTTGAATCTTTTTGGATTCAGCAATGGAACAAATTCAAGTTTCTCTATGCTTTCAAACTGTACCGATAGCTAACATTGTCAGTAACCTCAGAAAAGAGACGTTTACATATTTGCTTGGCCTTCTCTTGCTCTTTTTTTCTGATGTTCATATGCACCTAGCTTTGACAACTCTGTAATCTGAATCAATGACCCTGGAATTCCCATATCTACACACCACTTCAATAAACAAGTTTTAACAGCAGCTTTGGCACTGTTATTTCTGGTAGGAAAAGCCTCTGCCCATCCTGAAAAAGAATCCATGGTTACCAGCAAATATTGAAACTCTTCTTTATTCCGAGGCAGTTTGTCAATGAAATCAATTTGAATCCTGTGAATCTGACAACTCTTTCTAAATCTTGTCAAATATTAGTTACACTTGGTGAATTTGCTCTAATGTCTCATGAATCTGCTGAACAAAAAACCCAGTATCATACATCTTGGTTTGAAGAACATCAGCCCACACTTCTGTCACTTCAAATATGTCATTGTAGAGGCAAAGGAGGAACACAAGCTGAAAATCATCAAGTCTGGTCAGAAAACCCTTGGCTGTTGAGAAAGACTGAATTTGATCAGAGCTTCTCTGCTCTGCTTAACAGTTTGTTCAAGCCTTGAATGAAAATTCCCCCTTGTGGCACAAAGAGAAAGCAGTCTCCATTTAATTACCATATGTTTAGAAGAAGTTCAGCCTGCTTAGGAGATTGAGAGAAAAATGCAGATATTCCTTCTACATTTTTGAAGAAAATCTGACATTGATAACATTTGCTGCAAAACTGAGGACAACAAAATTTAAAACATGAGCGTAGCAATGAACAAAAAGTGCACAGGGGACCTTTTCATTAACACATTTCTAAAGCCCACTCATGTCGCCTGCTATTATTGCTGCACCATCAGATGTCTGAGCTACCAACCTCTCATGGAATTTAAACTTCTGGCACACAGTTTCAATATGCTAGGTAAAGGCCAGCTTCAGTTGAATTGTTACTAACATCAGTAAAACCAAAGAAGCGTTCTGCAACAGTACCATTTTTGGTCACATAATTCAGTACAGTGGAAAGCTGAGACTTACTGAATATCTGAGGTTTTGTCAAGTAAAATAGCAACAGTGCTTCCTCAATTTCTTTGGCAATAGCATTAATTTGGACATTACTTGCTGCATCAGTGAGGTCATTCTGAATTCTATTCCATGTGCCAGTAAAAACAGTAGAGGTTTCCAAATGCTGCAAAGTAAAGGATCAAACTCTCTGACTAATTCTAAGGTTTCTACATAATTGCCCCAATTCAGGGAATCATCTGACTCATTTTGTCCATGAAACGCCAGCTCTTGTTCTCTGACATGCCACACCAGATGAATTAGTCTTTGCAAAATGGCCTGATTCTGATGAACGTTTTCATCGTCTTGTCTCACAGCAGTTCTCTGATGCTCATCTAACTAAAGATCAGTTTGAGCTTGTCCAAATGTTTGTAACTGTATATGGGCTGCTAGGTGTTGCTGGCTAGTTTTGCGATGTCTGCTGGCATTGTGTAGGTTGGTTAGGTCATTTGTTTCTTTGACCAAAGGAAACAGGGCCAGCAGTAGAGCTTGTTTGTTTCCACACACCCACAGATCCATTCACATTTGGACACCACTTTGCTGAAATACCATTTTCAATTCTTTTCCTGCTTTTCTGTAAGGACTCCCTTACTGCAGTTTTGGTTTTGGCTTAGAATCACTGAAATCTTCATTCTTGATTAATAAACTTATTTTTTGGTTTTCCCATAAAATTATCTCAGGGCTAAAGTAATGCGTGGGTCTTCAGCTAAACTCATAGGCTGGTGAGTGCACTGTCTCTTTGGAGACAACGGACTTGATATTTCTGTGGGCATCCAGCAACGGGGCTGTATGCTACAAAAGAACGTTCTTCCAGGGCGATTGGGAACTGGGAGGCATCAGATGTCACCTGCAAGGCAAGGTAAAGACTGGTAGAGTCTCGAAGGGTGGGCACGGGAGGCAGACAAACTGCGTACCAGGGAGCTGAGAGGTTGTTTAAGCTCCAGCAAAACTCTCTCTGGCTGAGGCAGAGGGGTAACACTGTGGTTCTTGGTTCTGGGTACCCTGAGAAAGCATCTCACAGGGTTAGGTAGATGACGCTTAATCAGCAGGGTCAGGATGGCGTTGCATGTTTGAATTGATTAGCGATCTGAAGATGATTAGATATAGCTCAACGCTCAATCACATAAAATTCCTGACTTCAGATTACTCATAGGTTATAAACCAACCCTCTGGCCTTATCATTCAAACACACTCTGCTAATATATTAAAGATTTTTTGAAGCCTTATCAATATGTGAATGAATTTAACAAACAAAAGGAAAAGATGACTAAAAGGGTTAATACTTACTAACAATGCTATTTCACAGGGCAAGGTGGAAGGGACAAGGCTGTCCTTACAGTGTTGCTGTACCTCATGGGTCACAATTAAGGATTCTAAATTAAGGACAAACTGTTGGGAAATAGGGCAGACTCACCCCACACTGGTGGTTATTCTAGCCTTAGATTAGACCAAGCCATTAATAAAAGTGAATTTCTATATCACCACACTGGTTAACAAGAAGTCCAAAATGCAGTCTCCTACGGCATTCCAGCCCTAGGCTCACCATCCAGATGCTAGAATTGATGATGAGTGGTTACTAAAAACCAGTTTAATCAGATACAGGGCCTTCTAATGCCAAGGATCAGCCACTTAGCCAGGTCAATATAGAACTCGGATCTTATCCAGTAATCATGGTGATGTCAATCCTGCAGTAACGAGAAACTAAAGGTCTGAAAAGAAAAGAAAAGAAAAGATATAAATGGTTAATAGATCATATACATACAAGTGACTGCAAAGTCCTTATACCAGGTTTCTAGCGGTGATGGAATAAACTGCCAGTTTGCAAAAGTCTCTCTGGAATTACCCAAACAGACTGGGGGTCGTCTGTCCTGGTTTAAAGCTTTCTCCTTAGAAATCCAGTCCAGAGAAATGAAGCAGGAAATGTCCGAGTTGCCTTTTTATCCTCTGCCATGTACATGGAAATGTCTTGTCCCCAACAAAGCCCACAGCCCCTCTTTGTGGAAAGTCACTGGCCCAGGATGGAGGGCAGGGTCACATGAGCATATCACAGGTCCTTACATAGTTTATTGAAGCATATTGGCCCCTCGGAGTCTGAGGCATCTGCAGGAAGAGCTTGTGAGTTTCTTCTATGGTCCATTGCTAGAGTGAAGTGTCCGCAACGGGTCATCAACACACAGCTGTCCATCCATCTGATGTAAATCCATCTCCAGGAATACAACAGAGGTTTCATATCCAAATACCTAGCCAAGATTCAGCGATGATATATAGATTTAACCAGGATAATTATATTTGATAGACTGTATCTTTTCTATGACATACTTTGGACCAGATTTGTTGCAATTGTATAACGGTGGTAGCAACAAGGGTACAAAGCGTCGTCTTTCTTATACACAGCATCACAGTGGGTATAACTTAGGTTGCCCAGGCGTGTGAATAAGCCACCCTCTGAGTGACGTAAGTTACACCGACCTAAGTGGCGGTATGGACAGCGCTATGTCGGCGGGAGAGCTTCTCCTGCGGACATAGCTCCTGCCTCTCGCGGAGGTGGATTTATTATTCCGACAAGAGAGCTGTCTCCCATCGGCACAGGACGTGGTTCTGGTGGGGCAGCTGCATCAGTAGGGCTTCTAGTGTAGACGAACCCTCACATTCTTTCTCTTCCTGTAATCACTCTGTGTTCGCTGCTGGCCAAAATCAGCAGGAGTTTAGCTGGAGGAACGTGCAAGGAGGGGCAGAGATAAACTGGTACCCCATGACCAGGGCAGACCGAGTCCAATTCCTTGGACTCTGCTGTTAATTGATAACCTGCTTCCTTGTCAGCCTTTGGCACGAAGCAATGGGAAGGAGATTGCCGTGAGCACAAGGGAGCTGGGGAGTCGGTATTCAACCCTCTCAAGAAGGTGTCTGTGGTGAGTCTCTGACTGACAGGGTCTCCATGAGGCTAGCGCCAATGGTGAACGAGGCCACCAGGGCTGAGAGTCTTGGGGCAGGCCTCATTCTCTCTCCAGTTCTGCTAGGGAGGTGGAGAGGGAAATGGGAGAGAGAAAGGAATGGACTGGAGAAGAGGATGGTGAAGATTAGAGCAGATGGCCAGGCTGAAGGGGCAATAGAGAAGGTCAGCACCAGGGCAGGGGGACAGAGGATGTGGAGGTTCTGGGTTGTGAGGACCGGGCTTGGTTTGAATTTAGTGGACTCTTGTGGGTTAGGCTGATGATACAGAACGTGCCATTCTCTGGGTTTGTCAACAAGAGAAAGGAATTTTGGCTGAACCTGAGGTTTTTCAGGATAAGCAGCACTGATAAGCTTTGGGAGGAACACAAGTTCTCTTAGTTAGCTGGTGACTCATTCCACATGAACGCCTCTGCTTTGGAAGCTTGTGCCCTCAAATTCAGAGTGTGTCAGTGCGCGGGGGGGAAGGGGGAGCAGGCGAGGATGCATCCTCTGTGCATTGGGGCATTGGGACAGCCTGTGGGAGAATGCAAAGAGCTGGGCTCGGGAGATGGGGCAGTATTCCTGGCTTTCCCAGCTGCCTGACCTGGGCCAGTCGCTTTCCTGCGCTGTTCTATGCTGTGCAAATGAGGGCTTTTAGCAGCCTGGCAGGGGTTGCTCACGTTGTGTCTGGAAAGGCTCTGGGCAGCCCAGTGGGCAGGATCGCCAGCCATTCGCTAATCCACACTAGTGGAGGGCAAAGTGCACATGAGCGTACATGTGCATTAGTGAGCAGGGCTGCCAACCACGGGCACCAGAACCGGGGGTGCCACAGGGCCACGGGCCCCCACTTTTAACAGTGATAAGAGGATCAGCTCTACCACCACGAACCACAGCCCCTTCCGGTGGCACCAGCCTCTTCCCAGTGAGGTGCTGAGGTGGACCCTCCACCTGCTCTGGGCAGCCTTGGGGAGCAGGAACATAGGCTGGGGGCTGCTCTCGGGCCCCTTGGCCCTCTGCCCAGGTGGAGGGTCCAAGGATCCTCACAGTGGCCTGGGCTGCTCTAACCACTGCCTAGCTCCAGCTTCCAGCCTGGCTAGGGGTCAGGGCACAGAGGGAAAGACGAACAAGAGACAGGGCACAGTTCCAGTGCCGGTGGTTCTCCCCACTTGTACGCACAGGTTCAGGCATTCCTGTTGCCAACAAGGGACCACGGCGATCATCTAGCCTGACATCGTGTCTCACGCAGGCCAGAGAACTGCCCCCAGACTAATTCCTGGAGCAGAGCTTTGAGAGAAACATCCTATCTTGATTTAAAAAATTGCCAGGGATGGAGAATTCACAATCCCTGTTGGTAAGCTGATCCAGTGGTTAATTACCCTCAGTGTTAAAAATGCACATATTATTTCCAGTCTGAATTTGTCTATCTTCAACTTCAAGCCATTGACTGGTGTTAGATCTTTCATTTCTAGACTGAAGAGCTGATTAGTAAATATTTGTTCCCCATGTAGGTATTTATAGCCTGTAATCAAGTCACCCATTAGCCTTCTCTTTGTTAAATTAAATAGATTGAGCTCTATGAATCTATCACTAGGAGGCAGGTTTTCTAATCCTTTAACCATTCTCCTGGCTGTTCTCTGAACCCGCTTCAATTTATCAACACCCTTCTTGAATTGTGCACACCGGAAGTGGACACAGGATTCCAGCAGTGATGGCATCCGTGCCAAATACAGAGAGAAAATAATCTCTGAACCCCTATTCGAGATTCCTCTGTTTATGCATCCCAGGATCGCATTAGCTCTTTTGGCCACAGCGTCACACGGGGAGCTAAGGTTCAACTGATTACCCCCACAACCCCCAAATCTTTGTCTGAATCTCGGCTTCCCAGGATAGAGACCCCTGGCCTGTAAGGATGGCCTGCACGCTTTGTTCCCAGATGGATACATTTACATTAAAACACACGCTCTTTGCTTTGCCCGGTGTATCGAGTGACTCAGAGCGCGGTGTATCATTGCCCTGTCTTCGTCATTATTTGCCACTCCCCCAGTTTTTGTGAGGATTTTGTTTTCTTCCAGTTCATTGATACCCTTGACAAACATGTTAAATAGCGTAGGGCCATTATCTGGCTGGGGGGCAACGTCAGCCTGTCATGGCAGGGAGCTAGCGTGCGTGTGGGTCAGCCAATCCCCTCCCCCGCCTGTCAGCTGTGGGTCAGACTGCTCCCCCCACTCCACTCCAGTGACCCATGGATCAGTCTGTGCTCCCTGCTCCCCCCTCCTGTGAGCCAGGGGTCAGTCAACTTCCTCCTCCCACCCACCCCTCTTCCTGGCTGCCGTCCCCACTAGGATGGGGGTGGAGTTGCCCCCTGTGGCCTGGCATGGGGGAGAAGAGGACCCTGCTGCAAGTGCCCCCTCCCTGGACGTGGAGGATGAAGATCCCTGGGAGATGCAGGGGGGCACCACGCCTGGGTGTGCAGGGGTGGGGCTGGGCCAAGCTGGCCTGGGTGGGGGGCATGGAGAGGTGGGGCAGGGCGAGGGTGATGATGGAAGGCTGGGGGTGGGGCTGGGACTGGCAGTGGCAATGGATGGAAGGGGGACTAGTGGGGGGGGGTTGGGGACGCCCGTGGCTCGGCCAGACCCCCTCCATCTGTAGTTGGGGGTGCTGGTGCACTGCAGTGGGCGGAGGGGGAAGGTCAGAGCTCTAAAGCAGACCAAGAACATGCTGTAGCCTGGTAAAATCTCACCCCAGGGGGGCCAGTTCTAGGCTCGTTGGGCCTGACTGGTGAGGTCTGAGCTATTGGGTTGGCTGCGCAGCGTGAGTGCTGGGGGGGGCTAACAGCGCCGATGCCGGGGCCCCGGGAAGAAGAGACTCGCTTTCCAGGGCGCAGAGCTGTTCAAATTTAATCTAATCTGGGACCACAAGCCATTCTGCACCCTCGTAACAGTCGTGTTACGGGACGGTGTCACTGCAAGGCGGAGTTAGGGTTGTTTGGGGGGTTTAACTGGGCATTTCCACACTGGAACATGCTTGCATTTCTTCAAAGTGTAACCTGAGCTCTGACTTCCTGGGCTCTGTAATGCCTGTTTTGGGGATAAGCCCAACACTTATTTTTGCCTTCAACCAGTTGAACATCATTGTTCTCTGGGTAGCGAGCACGCGGAAGGAGCTCAGGAAAGGGGCTGAACGTACTTATAAACAGAGTATCTCTCTGCCCCCTGGTCCCCTAGGAGGAAGGTCGGGGGCAGGCAGGAATGTAAAGCTTTCCCCACTCCAACTGAAAAGAAGGCTTCTCCCTTGTCAGGGTTAGAGCGATGGGAGAGGGAAGTTCCCCTTAAACAACGAAGAGTGCTAATGGGCCTCCCTTGCCCCCGTGAAATCACTGGCTGCTCTTCCATTAATTGTAGTGGTGCAGGAACAAACTCAGTGCTTCTGTGAACAGGAGAGAAATTCAGGGCTCCTCTTGCAGGCCTAGAATCACAAACCCACTCCTGGCTTCTCCGCGAGGCTGATCTAGAACCAGGAAAGAGCTCCCTGCTTCCCCCTCTGTAACACTTAGGGGTTCAACCCAGCCCAGTGTGAACCTGGGTCACCACCTGCCCCGTAACCTTGGGCACCTTAATGCTCTGCTACTGTGGCTCACTCTGAGCCCAGCAGCCTGCCTACAACCTGGTCTCCATCAGCCTTGGTTACTCCTTTTAGCGGGACCCCAACATGCACCCCAAGCCCAAAGCTCCCCACGACAGGCTGCTCTGCAGTGCGCAGCTCTCTTCTGGAACGCTCAGGGCAGTAATAAGATTCGTTGCTGCTTGAAAGAGACAAAAGTGCAGCTTGTCACTTTAACTGGAGTGAACAACCAGTGCAATCCAAACACAGCATGGAGTTGGACGCTAGTCAAAGTAAAGCAAGTTTATTAATAAAAGGACATAGGTTAAGTGATATCGTGTAGATTGAAGGGTAGAACTAATTCCAAACAAACAAAAGTAAAAATCCTTTTCCTGATGACTAAGACCTAACTTAACAAGCTATAGATTTTGCTCTAGATAGTTTGCTCACAAATCAGCCTTTGTCTAGCACAGCTGACCAGATCCTCTGGCCAGGACCCAATACACAGAGCACAAAGTTGCTTTGTCCCCTCAGGTGTAGGATAAAGATGGAATCTCTCTTTGTCCTTGATATGCCCAAAGGAATAGTCTTTTAGGACAAAGACAGGAAGGTCTCCAGATGAGTCAGTCTTCCGTGTCTCTCGGGGGTGAAGGGGCCATGTTAATTCTCTCTATCTCAAGTTCAGACTCAAGATAGCCCTGCTGGTTTAGCCGGATGTTTTTGTTTACTGCTAATACGTATACTAGGGTAAACCCCCATTCTTTTGTCTAGGACAAACCTATTTATCACCTCTACCTAGGCTAGGCCATCTGGCTTGAAGTATGTTCCAATTACGTCACACAGAATTTATAACGTCACCTATAGAACCATAGGGTTAGAAGGGACCGCAAGGGTCTTCTCGTCTAAGCCCCTGCCAACATGTTGTGTCTTAATGTCGTTACACATCTTTTACAAGGCTGTTATTCACCAGTGTGGTGGTAGTTTTTAAATGATACCTCACAAGGCATATTTTATACAATTATCATTGCAGCAGCATGTAGGGTGTGAATATAGGGGTGTCTAGAGGCATGCTTTTCCACCTCAGGAACTAGATGGCCATATATAAATGGGCATATCTAGGAACAAAGAACATCGGCCATACTTATAGGATGGGGGGCTCTATCCCGGGAAGCAGAGACTCTGAAAAAGATTTGGGGGTGATGGCAGATCATCAGCTGAACCTGAGCTCCCCATGAGAGGATATTGCCAAAAGAGCTAATGCAATCCTAGGGTGGATCAATAGGGGAATCTCAAATAGGAATACCGAGATTATTTTCTCTCTCTATTTGGCACTGGTGTTACTGCTGGAATGCTGAGTCCATTTCCGGTGCCCACAATTCAAGAAGGATGTTGATAAATTGGAGAGGGTTCAGAGAAGAGCCAGGAGAATGGTTAAAGGATTAGAAAACCTGCCCTATGATCGTAGATCTCCATCTATTTAACTTAAAAAAGGGAAGGCTAAGGGGTGCTTTGATTACAGGCTATAAGTACTTAGATGGGGAACAAATATTTAATAATGGGCTCTTCAGTCTATCAGACAAAGGTCTAACATGGAACAAAGGCTGGAAGCTGAAGCTAGACATATTCAGACTGGAAAGGAGGCCTACATTTTTAATAGTGCACGTAATTAACCATTGGAAGAGCTTACCAAGGGTCGTGGTGGAAAAATTCAAGATTGGAAGTTTTTCTAAACGATCTCTTCTAGGAATTATTTCAGGAAGTTCTCTGGCCTGTGTGATACCGTATGTCAGACTAGATGATCATAATGGTCCCTCATGGCCTTAAATCTATGAGCTCTGGGCTTCTCTCCCTTGTGTTCAAAACAAGGAAGCAGCTCAGGGCTTCTCCACTCTAGGGAAGCAGAGGGCTATTGCCTCCCTGCTCAGAAACCAGACGGTGCTCATGGCATCGTTCCTTCACAAAGGCATGCTGTTGCGGGGCCATCCAACTAATTCCTGAGTTTGTGTTGTAGCTGGAGCACAGCTGGATATGGAGGATGTCAGAATTTCACTCGATGGCCTTGAAAAGGGCTCGGAGAACACCGCTTTCGAGCCCACGGTAAATCTTCCCTTCTCTTCTGCCCTGGCCTTTGGATCTGCTCTGAGAACACCGACTAACCGAATGTTTTACAGGAAGAAGAGGGACTCCCTGAGGGAGAAAAGAATCTGCCTCATGAGAACAACAGAAAGGAGAGCGCACGTCCCACCTTCTGGAGGTACAGTAACCCTGGGAAGTGTCACTGCTCCCCATTAACCAAAACATGCACACTACAAATGCAACGGTAAAACACAGAATAGCACATGGCCATTTGGGGTATGTCCACACTGCAACTTAAGCCCAGGCTCAAACTCAAGCCCCAATTCCATCTATCCACAAATCTCTCAACTTCAGTACCATGGTCCTACGACCCCATGACAATAGAGGGTCTAAGCCTGAGTCAAGGTGGGACCCAGGGCTCAAGCCCTATCGTTTTGCCATGTAGATGCAACAACTCTTGGACTCGGGTCCTTGGAGTCCGCCAAAAGTAGCCCACAGTTCTATGGGCTGACTTCCTCTCTCCCAAGAATCACAAAGCGACTCCAGAGATATGGAAGCACCCTCCCCGTGTTCTAAGAGAGCAGCTGAGTGTTTAAGCCTTTTCTCTTATTCTGACTGCCAAGCTGCAAACACACCTTAGGAAAGGAGTCAGTCTTTGGAATGGATCCTGACCAGAAGTCCTCTACAAAGTGCTAAAACAACTGGTTTTAGTCAGAGGACCGGGAATGACCACACATATGAGCAAATAGCAAAGAAGGTGGTAATGTTGGAAATTTACCAGACCAGCGACCAGTGCAGGGAACAAATTAAACGGCTCAAGAATGAGTACCAGAAAACCAGGTCTACAGGTGCACCTCTGGCAAGTTGCCAGAATCATGGCCTCCTTACGATGAGTGTGAGCGGGTGCTGGTGACTGTACCAAGCAGAGCCACCAGTGGTGCACAACAACCTGGTCAGCCGGGATGACACCCTGGAGGAACAGCCCACCGCGAAGCCGGCAGCAGCAACAGAAGATGGGAAAGCTGCCCCGGAGCCTGGTAAGTTTCTGTCTCCATGTTTCTGTTTATGAATATAGGAGTGGGAGGGATTTCCACTCTATGAACCAACGTCAAAGATATGATAAGCCCTGGGTAGCAG
>ML675621.1:9664861-9818118 GCA_007922155.1 Mesoclemmys tuberculata
CCACTCTATGAACCAACGTCAAAGATATGATAAGCCCTGGGTAGCAGTGCGTATCCGCTAAGAGCACATTGCTTCTGCCCCGCTCCACATGGAATTCCAGATGGAGACCAGGAAATGCAAAGAGTAAAACAATCACGTCAAAGAGGATCTCTCCTGGGAAGGCACACAGTTTTGCTAGCACTTTCTGGTTTATTAAAGTCAGAACCGTATATGACCTCCCCCATATGTACATTGTCCAGTACCGATCCCGCGGTGCAATTGGTCACCTGAAAACACTGACCTGTAGGGGAGGAGGAAGTGGTCCAAACATAGTCCATTTGCACATGTAGCCAGTTTCTGTGAAATGCAGCCTATGCATTCCATGGGCGAGGAAAGCATTAGTCCCAAATACAACTGGGCATTTGAATTCAGTCCAGAAATTTGCCAGGGGGAGTGAAGGGATGACTGTGTGTTTGGATGGAGTCTTAACAGCCTGTGTTGGAAACTGCGGGGAGGCACTAAGCCATGCGGATGCTAACACAGCACCCTGTTGATTAGCTCATGAGTTCTGACCCACCCTGGGGGCTGATAACTGCAAATCTTCTATGTAGCTGGACCTATATTTATTTAGTCACGGTTTGGGGAAGGGTGCATTTTTCACGGCCACCTTGGTAGCTCACCAGCCCACTCCGCTCATAGATGTGCTGTTCACTCACCAGACATTTGAATACTTCAGAGACATACACACCTGGTTTCCCACCAACAGCTGAGTCACCAACCTCCTCCCAAACTCCATCTTTTTACTCTTTAAAAAAAAAAGTTGTCATTTTTAACTTACCATTCTCCCAGCAAGTCTTTCACTGCAATTCACTCGGCCGTGGCCAGGGAGTGTCTGTGGTCTGAAGCAGCCTTCTGTCAGTATATTGAAGTTCAGATTCAAAAAGGACATTTTCTGACCTTGAAATCCCAGAACGATTTTTTTGTTCTGCACTGAGCTCTTTGAGACAGTAACCCTCTGTGTCATGTCCTGTTCCAGGTCCTTTGACCTCTGCAAGCTGCAGTAACTCTACGGCTTGCCCATGCTGCAGAAGCTTGGCGCAACGTACCTTCATGGACTTTCCAAGAGGAAGCACGAAGAACTTATGGTCGAAGTTCTGAACAGGCCAACAAGGAGCTCAAGTACCAAGGGAAAAGGTGCTTGTGGCTAAAGGAAAGACATGCCAAGAGGTGAGCAGAAAAGCTCGGACTGACTGCACAGCTTGGGGACAGGGCAGACACTTGATTGGCAGTTCCTAGAGCCGGAACAGCTGGGACAACCCTCTGGCTGGATGGCTCATGCAATCAGATCCTATGAGAGGCTGGAGAGAGCAAGTGTGTCCCATGCAGTTCTCAGTACTGAATGCCATCCCTATTCCGGCGCCAAGTGCCCAGCAAATGTGAAAGCACAGGACAGTTGGGGGTCGGGAGACAGGTGATATGCAATAGCATGGGGTGTGTGTCTTGTACATCGTTTAACTGTTTGCATTTGTTGGTGCATTTTGTTCTTGGTTACTTCGAAAGCTTTTAGTGTTGCTGGCGTTTTGCGGTGCTAATGGCAGCTGGACTGCCAGGCAATGGTTTCATATTGTACTTTTCATATTGTACAGCTATAAAAGGAAAGTTTTTTATTTGATACGAAATGTAATGGCCATCCCTGCAACATGTCGTGTAATGGGTATGTCAAATAATAAAGGTAACCCCTAATCAGGGACAGCGAAGAGGTTTTATACAAAACCCATGTCTCCGTACAGCTACATACGTCAATCCACACAGCAGTTATTTCCATCAATCCATACTGTTTCTCCTCCATGGTCCATTTCGTAAGCAGTCATGTCAATCAAAAATGCTTAGCAATCAACCGCCCCATAGAATCAATCAATGCTCCCCGCCCCCATGCCATGCATGTCCATAATGTGGGAGCACAAAGCATCCCTGACATCAATTGTCCGGGTGCATCAACCGTGGTAGCTGCACTTTGAGTGTATTGGTTCAGTGGCCACTTGCCGTCCTAGGCCCCTTGGGAGGGAAATGGCTCCCCTCTGCCTTCACAGAGATTGTGAAGAACACAGCAAACCAGACTAATGCAGACAGCATTGATGACACCAAAATCCAAACAGGTCTGTAAACATGACCAGGGGGATTTCAAACAGCCAAACACACATTCAACCCTCGTTCTCTACACCTGCCGGGCATGTAATTAAACGTTCTTTTGCCAGGGCCTCTGAGATAAGGGTAGGGTTTCATAGGCCAAGGCAAAAAGGGGGTGTTTGCGTGGTCCCCCAGAATAACAAAGGGACAGTAACGCCATTTATGACAATGTCGTATGGTGGGAATAGTGTCCCAGCCTGTCCATGAATGACTGGCAGAAAACCCTGGCATCAGGCACTTTTCCCGTGCAGCCAACATTGATGTTCTCAAATTGGCTTCCATGGTCCATGGGGGCCTGCATAACTATGGAGTCGTGCCCTTTGTGTGGATGGGACCCACGTGCTCCGTGAGGAGGGCAAACTATGGACACATGGGTCCCATCAGTATTCCAGCACAATTTGGAGCCCCCAGTCTCTCAAAGCCAGCAGTTACTTCAGGAGTATCTTCCACATCTGGCGCCTTAGGCTAAGCCACACGCCTGATCGCCTCAGAAACCTCCGCCACCACTTTACCCACAGCCAATTTTCCAGCACCAAACGGGTTGGCAACGGTCCCATAGCAGCCTGGGGTCTCCAGCTTTCATACAGCTATAGCAACCCACTGATGAACTGATGTGGCCACCCTCACCTGTGGGTCTGTACGCTGAAGAGTCGGGACGAGGTGCTCACAAATCCCCAGAAATGTAGCTTTCTTCACGCGAAAGTTCTGGACTCACGGCTGGTCGTCTCATGTCTGCGAGATGATGGGGTCCCACCAATCTGTGCTCGTGGCCCTGTTCCAGAAGCACCGGTCTATATAGGTGGCATCAGCAGCTATAGTAAGTGTCATGAGCCGCATCAGTCAGTTTGAGTCTGCCACGTCTGTGTCCTCCTGCTCTTTTTCCTGCTGCTCTGTCATTAGCTCTGTCAGGTGTCTCTAGTGGGACAGAAAACACCTAGGAACTGCCCACCAGCATCTCATGGAAGCTCCACCTGTGTCCTGAAGCAGGAGCGAAAGCCCACACAAGAGAAGTTCTTGAAATGCCATCCCCTCCACGTTGCTGGCTCTGGTTGCAGGGAGCACGGAGAGCAAAATGACAGCTCAGCAGGATGTGTTGGCAGGCTGTTCAAACCTCCTATACATGTGGTGCGACAGTCACGGTTTCCAGCCTGTACCACGAACAAAGGGCTACAACCGCCCCATTTCCGGAAGGTGCTAGAAGTGCAGGATACAGTTGGCTGGGCTCAGGGCTGAGCATTGCGGTGTGGATGCTGTGGCCCCCAGGTTCCAGCATCCAGGGTTAAGACGTTCTTAATCTAGGGCTGGCAATCAACGTTGATGTTCAAGCCCTGGGTTCTCAAACCCACAGTCCACTGACTCAAGTCCACTGACCCTGGGCTTCCATTGCAGTGTAGACATACCCATGGTCTTCTACACACCATGCTTTGCAACGTAACGTTGTTCCAGCTGTCGCTGCAGGCACCTTACCCCAAAGGCTTGTCTACACTTGAACCTCTGCTGCAGTACAACGGCATTTCTCCCGTTGGCGTAGTTACTCCACCTCCCCGAGAGGCGGTGGCTAGGTGGATGGAAGGTTAGGTTGGCTTAACTACATCACTCAGAGCTATGAAGTTTTCACACCCCTGACCAAGGTAGCTGGGCTGACCTAACTTTTTAGTGTAGACCAGGCCTAATGACCCACAACCTCAACTTTGTAGCCTCGCCCCAGCCTGCTGCCACATCAGCTGTTGGAGTAACTGGGAACGGTGGAGAAATACATGCTTTTATTCCTGTTGTGGCCCCAGCACAACAAGGGAACTCCCCCTCCCCCCCACACATACATGGCCAGCAGCATTCATAGACCTCTAAATGTCGTCTGCTGGAAACAGGCTGATGCAGAGAGACACCCTGTGTCACAGAAGCAGCTGATTTGACATGTTCCTTCCAAGGGGCAGCATGGCAAAGCGGCTGAGACTTTGTTCTGTGCCCTTGTGCAGATTCTCAGCTATCTTAGCAGTGGCATAGGTGGCTGATAGCTGGCTCGGCTCACAATAAGGGATGCTATTAACAGCAGTCAGCAGAAAAGCTCTACTGAGCCTGGACTACCAAAATCACACGACGGCTGGAAGCGTTCATGTGACTGCCCACAGCAGGAGTCCAGTTAGGATAAAAGGGTGTGAACTGCAGCCTTCAACCCTGATGGGCAGAACTGGCTTCTGAATCCGGGGAGACTTGCTTGGCAAGCGCCTGGTACACACACTGGTGTCTCTGTTTGAATCTCCCCAGACACGCAGCACGGCCCGTGTCGCAGGCCAGACGGTTTTGTAAGGCTCACGCCACGATGCTCCGAAAGATCTTCCTGGGCCTCCTGTGTGCAGGTGAGACCGCCAGGTCCTCTCGCAGCACGTGGGCGATCCTCCTTGGCAAGCGGAGACACTAGAACCAAGAGCCCCCCCTTCAGCCAAGTGGGCTCACCTGCTCAGTGTCTTCTCCAGGCCTTTGGCTAGTCTGGATTTCCGTGTCCCCAGCAAGGGTGGTCCCAGCCCTTCCCATGGAGCTTGCACCTGAGCCAGTCCATCTCACATCTACCCAGCCGCATTGGGCCTGTGTCATTCTCACCTCCTTGTTCCCAGTCACGGGAGGGTTCAGGCATCTCCAGTCCTGGAACAGCTTTATCCTGTCCCCCCCACACCGCCTAGCGACCGTACAGAGATCTCTTCTTCTGCCTTCCTGTCGGTCCCTCTGCTCCCCAGGAATGGCTGGCTGCTACAAACCCGGAAGCGAGCCAGCCCGCTCGACGGCTGTGGGATTGCTCTCCCGGCAGTGGCAGTGCGTGTGTGGTGGAGATTGTGTGGTGGGGGACGAGGGAGGGATAGCAAGATGCGAGGGAGGGTTTGTGAAAGAGGAGCCAGACCTCAGGGCCCTGACACCGCTCACTGCCTCTGTCTTTCTTCTCCCCAGCTTACATGAGCTATTTCATTGTGGCCTGTTGGCTGAACTTCCAGCGAGCCCTCGCCTTGGTCGTTATCACTGCTCTGGTCGTCTTCTTCATGGGCTGGAGCCTCTTCCAGAAACACTGCGGGGCAAAGCTGATGAAGCTTTTGAGCCCCTGTCGGAAAGGCTGCCTCAAGGCCTGGCCGTGGCTGAAATGGTGAGTCTGGGAATAGATATGTTATCCACCAAAGGCAGTTTTCAGCTGGTGCAGTGTGTCTCCGTCATGTCAGTGCACACCCCCAATGGGCTGGGGACAGCGGGATTGATGTGCACACGCAGAGGCTCTCTCTGAGCATGCATAGGACTCCAGGGCCGGGGGCTATGCCGAAGCTGGCAGACACATGCTAGTCCAAACCCTGGCACAGACGGGGCCCTTGAGGCCTCTCCAGGGAGGGATCTGACAGCTGCTGTGGATGTGGGATTATGATACCATGTGCCGGGCCTCTCAGTACTGATTGGAAGGGCTGCAGTTCAGTTGCCTCTCCACACGATCCCCATCTCTTCCTCCATGGAGGCTGATCTCCACTCGTGGGTGCTCGCTCAGAGATCAAACATCCCATGCGTGCCTGCACATGTAACCCTGGTTATCCTGCCTTGCGGTGAAACCCAGCTTACCTCTTAACCTTCTTTTTGATAAACCCAGTAGACAGAGTTTCTTTAGTCTCTGACTGGAAGGCAGATTTTCCAGACCTCAGGTCATCCTTTTCATTCTTTTTTTTTTTTAAACTCCTTCCAATTTTTCAATATCTTTTTTGAAGGGTAGGCCTCAGAACTGGTCACAGTATCCAGTAATGGGCTCCTCCGGGCCGCATACATGTCATACCATGTCCCTGATTCTACTGGATGTTACCTTGTTTATTTATATAAGAATCACATTAACTCTTTTAGCCATAGCATTGCACTGGGCGTGCGTGCTCAGTTGGTTTCCACCGTGCCCCTAAATCCTTCTCAGAGTCCCTGCTTTTCAGGACTTTAAAGATGCCATATGTTCCTTGTTCTTAGATGTAGGACTTTGCATTTGGCTGTGTTAAAACCCTTCTTGTGCAAATGAGATCACCTAACCTGGGGAATCCAGCTCTGTAAGGCGCAGGGCCATCCCTCTAGGAGGGAGGCCACGTGTGTCCCCCTGGCGCTTCATGCTCCTGTGTGTATGGGTGCTTGAAGGGGAATTAACAGGGTCCTGGCCCTTCTTGCAGGCAACAGGCCATTAAGTAATCTATGCCCCAGGCCCTCAAGCCAGGACCAGCAAGGAAACAGTCTAGGGCCCAGGGCCCATAGCCGACAGGCAGAGCAGGACAGCAAGGAAACACTCTAGGGTCCTGGGCACCTGCAAACAGACAGGTGAACATCCACAGAGTCTAGGGGCTCACAAGCAAAGGGCGGGGAGCTCACAAGCAAACGCATTGCACAGCACCGAGGCTTCACAGGCCAAGGTCAGGCTGCCACCCCATGGGTGCGGTGGCAAGGGGGAAGGGGGCCCTCCCAACTCCATCTCATCCCAGCCCAGGGCCCTATCAGTGGCAGGCCACAACACAAGCAGACAGTTGTCTGGTTCCCCTTGCACCCCACCCCCCGGAGTACCTGGCCTCAGGGTCACTGTCAGTCTCCCTGGGGTATACAGCCGGGGGTAGCCCCCACAGACCCACAGCAGTGCGAGTGGCCGGCAGCTCCTCAGCAGTTAGGCTGGGGCCCCAGCACTGATGGGAAGACATGTTCTTCTCCTCCAGCAGCTGCCTCCAAACTGAGCTAGAGGCCTAGGCTCCAACTCTGCGGGTGCCCAGGGGGGCTAGCACTTACAGAAAAAAACCAGTGGGTTCTCAGCACCCACTGGGACAGTCTGGGTGATTCACTGTGGGCAGAGTCCACCAATCAGCCATTTCACCCAGGGCCTGTGACAACAGTTTGTCTCACTCCACCCCCTGGCCACCCAGGTTGATTCAATCAGGTTAAATCAGTCAGCTGTGGATTGGTGTTTCCCAGGCGGGGCCTCCTTGCTCCAGCAGGGCAGAGCTGAGCCATTCGGACCCCAGGCAGCCTCCCAGCAGCATCCAGCCAGGGTGGGGGCCCAAATCTCAAACCACTGTCGTGCGTCATAGCAGCGTCTCGTGGAAGCTCCACCCGTGTCCGGAAGCGGAAGTGAAAGCCCACGCAGGAGAAGTTCTTGAAATGCCGTCTCCTCCACGTTGCAGGCTCCAGTGTTGCACAGGAGGCCAGACTAATGATCGTGATGGTCTCTTCTGGCCGGGGCATCTGGGAATCTATTAATTGAATCCAGGCCTTAATTACGCTGTCCTCCTTTACTGCTTTACTGAGTGCATCCCATATCAAGCTTCTCGTGATTTTGCCCAAGATCACAGTCAGTGGTGGAGCCCTAAAAACACAAGTGCTGGAACACGAGTCAGGGGGAGACCCCAGGAGGGAGCAGAAGGAGCTGGACGGTATTGGGGGAGCTGGGAAGGGAGAGGGGGAGATAAGGGTAGTGCGAGGTGCTGGGGATAGCCCAAGGGAACAGGGTGACTTCCTGGGCCCCCCTACCTTTGCATGGCTCCTGCCCCTGATATTGTCCGGCACTGCAGCGAACTGCCTGGTCCTGGCTGCAGCATCCCGGCTCCCTCTGAGCTGAGCCGCCACTGAGCAGCCTCCACCTGGGGCCTTGGCGCCACCACCTGCCAGCTCGGAGGATGCTGCGCAGCCATGGAGGGAAAGGAGCCCCCTGGAGTGGGACCAGCGGAAGTACCACAACGCCGTTCTGAATGCGAGGGAAGTGCCAGGCCCACGTTCTGACATGACTCGCCTGAGCAGGACCGCATGTGGCCGAGGCCAAGGACGCTCCTTACCAGCCACGAAGGGTAGACGGCGTCGCTCCTGGATCTGGAGTGAGAGCCCAATGAGGGCGATATCGATGTTCCCCAGCCATCCCGCATGATCTTCCTCCTCCTTGGGGTTAACGTCAACCAGACGCTGTCCCGGGGCCAGCGTGGTGCCAGGATGCTGTCGTGGGTGGTGAAGGATAAGCAGAGCGTCAGTGGCATATTGCTGGTGCCGAGCCCTGGTCATCTCACCACATCTCGTGGCAGCCTGGAGCTATTGACTACGACTGGAGGGGGAACTGACTCTCGTGCTCCTGGGCGTTCCTGCAGCCACATCGCCTGTCTGCTTTTTCCCGTGCAGGGTGTTCTGGTTGGCCGTTCTGGTTGGTCTGATCACCTGGTTGGCTGTGGACACCTCCAAAAGGCCAGAGCAGCTAATTTCATTTGCTGGCCTCTGCGCCTTTGTTCTGTTCCTCTTCGCCTGCTCCAAGCACCACGGCGCGGTAAGTCTGGGTGTTTCCTTTGGGTTCTGTGCTTCGATGTGGGAAGAACTGGTTTGGGCCAGTGGTGCAAATGCTGCTTCTCCATGAGAGGATCTCGCTGGCCGGCTCAGCTCTGCCTGGTCCTGGGGACTGAAGGCAGAGGTCATCTCTGGGAGCGTGCACCCTCTTGTGCTGTTTGCATTTGTTTTCTTCGGGTAGAAGAAGCCTCTGGGGCGCCAGAGGAAATGGGGGGAGGCAATGCAGCTCATTGGCAGAGATCAGAGAGGCAGCAGCAAGGCCGGAGAACTGACCACTGGCCCCACTCCTTAGCCCACATTCTGGCTCTTGGGCTGACAATCAGTCCCCCATTGACCTCCACCTGCAATGGAGACAGAAATACTGACCTAGGGCCAGAGTTACAAGGGGGTTTGGGCACCAGTAGATGCAGATGGGCACCTGGCGGGGTTTACAAAGCCTTTAAGTGAGTTAAGTGCCCAACTCCCATTGACTTTCAACCTCACCTGCTTTGCTAAGCATGAAAATCCCACTGGCCATCTCCCTGCAACATGCGGGGCCTATATACCTTTGTGATTCTGCCCCTTCTTGTGGGCGGTGAGGACTCAGTACGGTCAAGTTCTGCTCTGGGGCCCAGCGGTGCAGTGCCATGCAAAGCGCCTCTGAGAGTGAGGCTTGCATGGGTGCAAAGGGTCATGTGTCCTTCCCAGGGAGCACTGTTTCCCTGGCAACCATTCCCTGATTCCCACCAGCTCGTTATCTGACTCCCTTGCCCCTTCCCCTGTTCTCCCACTGTCTGCCCACTGTTTTCCGCCCGCTCCACTGCCTTATCCCGCTTTTTGAGAACCGCACTACAGCCCATTGGCTGTTCAGGAAGCCCTGCCTCTTCCTGGGTGGGGCCTGGGCTGAACAGAGATGGGACCAGAGCATCTTGTCCTACCTGCTATCACAGAGTTTCTATGGCACCCGTCACCATGGCAGCTAAGTGCCTGCTGGCTCCTCCCATGCAAGGGCTTGGAGCCAGATGTTCCGAAGAGAGGCTAGAGACTGGAGTGGGAAAGTGATCTGACTCACAAATGCACGGGGCACTGATTTGGTCTTGGTCCCAGGTGTCCTGGCGAGCTGTCTTCTGGGGCCTTGGCTTGGAGTTTGTTCTTGGGATCTTTATCATCAGAACGGATCCTGGCTTTGAAGCGTTCCAGTGGCTTGGCAATCAGATCCAGGTACCGCGCGTACCTGGCGGGCGGCTGCCAGGCACCGGGGGAGGTTTGAGAAGGAGGGGAGTGGGGACATGGAGGTGAGGTGGGATGGGCGTGTGTGGAGTCGGTGGGGGAGGGCCAGAGGGGAGGCCGGGGTGGAGAGGAGTGGGGACCAGGATGGAAGTGGGGCCAAAGTGGGGCTAGGTTCTAACTGGTGTTGCTCAGGAGATGGAAGTCGGCGTTGGCCAGTAGTCTGCACGCCTGTAGCCCGCTGGATTGGAGAGTGACAAGCTGCACACTGTTTCTTTCGTTGCAGCAGGAAGCTGGGCAAGGGGTGCGCCTGGCTCCAGCCAGGAGCTGTGCAGGGAAGCAGAGGGAGGCTGGCGGGTTCTAGCGCTAGGACTAATAAAGTTCCTTGTTCAGTGTTAGCAGAAAACGGCTCCCTCTCTCACACTACCTGTCTTGGGGCCCCACCGGCTCTGGCCCTGTCTCTCACATTGTTGGTTCCTATGCTAAGTGGGGGATCCCCAGCTTCCTTGGCCCTCATTGTCCTGGCATGCAGGAGGCAGTCCCCCACCCTGTTCCTTTTATCTGGCCCAGGATCCTTGCCATGGAGACCCCAACCAGGGCAGCTTACCGGTGGCTGCTGGAGCCCTTGCTGCCAGATCATTTCTCAGGCCACTGACACCTCCCTGGCATGCCTGGCTCTCATCCAGTTCCCCCCCCATGCTGCCCAGGGCAAAGGCTGATGGCTCCCCCATGCTGTGCAGTCCCAGAGCACCCTGGGGCAGGATGGATCGTTGCTGCGATCCCCAGGCAGGGCTAGAGCAAGGTGTGAAAGAGGGGCCTGTGGGGTTTGGCAGCTCAGGCAGCCCCGGGCACTGCCCCCCAACCTGTACCCTCTCCCCACACAGATCTTCCTGAGTTACACCACCGCTGGCTCCAGCTTCATCTTTGGAGATGCGCTGATCAAGGAGGCCTTTGCCTTTCAGGTCAGCATGTGGGTCGTGGGGCGGACAGCGGGCGTCAGGCGCTAGCTTTGCTCTGCCAGACCTGCGAGGGAAGGCCATTGGCTCTAGAGGTGGCTGCCGTGTAGAACGTACCTGCCCAGGGAGGTGGGGTATGTGGAGCGGGGCAAGACCTGACTTTTATTCTGCCATCCTGTGCCTGCAGCAAGAGCTGCGATGGTGAGATCGTCCTTCTCCCTGCCCCTGCCAGTCTGCGCTACCTTCTGGGCCAGCCCTAGCACGGCTGGAGCCCAGGGCTCACATGCCTTCCACGGTCCGCTGTTCTGCGCCGTACCCTGCCAGCCGCAGGCACTCGGCCGAGCCGGGGAGGACGGGGGGGCACCCGAATCATATGCCCTCCCAGGGCCTCCCAGCATCCTGTGGTGACCCTGTGCTCTGCTGTCCTGCCTGCAGGCTCTACCGATAGTCATCTTCTTCAGCTGTGTGATGTCCATTCTCTACTACCTTGGCCTCATGCAGTGGATCATCCTGAAGGTAGGACCAAGCTCCGGCTCTCGGGGGGGCTGCAGCTCCGATACCAGCGGGGATTGATGGTCGAAGCTGCCCCTCTGGCCCGTTGCTCGGGGTCGTACAGGCCTGGGTGTCCCACGCTCCACGTCGATGCCCTGCCCGCCCTTGAAATAATCTAGACTTTGCTTTGGCGAATGGAGCCCCTGCGGGGGCTTGCAGCTGAGAGGGTACCGGGGTTAGCCAGCTGGCGGAGAGCCATGGCTCACACTACGGCACCCACACAAGTCCCAGGAGCTCCTGGCACTGACTGCTTGGGGCAGCAGGGATCCTTACAGACGGGGAGCGGATGGCTGGAAGCTTTGTATGACACACGATGACTTAGCACTGGAGAGGCTGCCCAGAGCTCTCAGGAGCTCACGTAGGGCCCAGCAAAGCCCTGGTGCCCAAGCACTCATCCCAGATCTCGGCCTCAGCCACACGTCTTGGGTCTGGACCCACAGCAGGGCAGGGGCTGGCCACTATGGGGGCAAAGCCTTCGTGAAATGTCACGGATTTGCCCTGAGGCAGAGCCCTGCCTGCTTCTCTGCAGATCTCCTGGCTCCTGCAAATCACCATGGGTACCACGGCCACCGAGACCCTCAGCGTGGCAGGGAACATCTTCGTAGGACAGGTGAGTGGTGCCAGGAGGTAACCTAGTGTCCCTCAGGCTGGGCTGCACCAGGACATGTCCACCAACCCCCTCAGACCCCTGCCCCTCCTCACAGAGCCATGCGTGGCAGCAGGGAGCGTGCCATGCTATGTTTCTCCTGTGCTCTCGCAGAGCCGTCAGGGGCCCTTCCCATGACCTCGGGGTCCCTCCCAGCTCCCTGGGGCATGTATGTCTCAGCCGTTCCCCTCTCAGAGGGCAGGCTCCTGGCAGGCCGTGCGGCAGTGTGTGGTCACCGCTGCGGAGGATGTGCTCAAACATCCCCCAGATCCTTGGGGAAACATGAGCCTCTGGGGTGACGCTGTGGGTGAACCCCTCTGCCCAGCGCAGCGCTGGCCAGGGATCTGCGTATCGGCTGGCGCCTCGTTGCCTTTTCCTGTTGCACAGACAGAGGCCCCGCTACTGGTCCTGCCCTACCTGGCGGACATGACACTCTCAGAAGTCCATGCCGTGATGACCGGGGGATTCTCCACCATCGCTGGCAGCGTGATGGGAGCCTACATGTCCTTTGGGGTGAGCACAGCAGTCGGCCCCCGGCCCCCCCACACCTCAGGGCAGGCAGCGATGCCCTGGGAGGTTTGCCAACTTGCCCCCTGTCTGGGTTTTACTTGGACAGGCCATTTTTGGCTTCTGTGTCTGGGTGCAGCTTAGGGCTGCCAACTGCCTGGGTTTTGGGAACCTGGCAACCCTAAATGGCACCCAAACCAAAAGTCTGGTTAACCCGCGCCAGCCCCTGCTCAGCTGGGGCTGCCTCCTACCTGCAGGGGGGCTCCATGAGACCATCCAGTGAGTGACAGGGGTGGGGCCTGGGGAACAGGCGGGGCAGGGGTGGGGCCTGGATGAAGAGGCAGGGAAGAGGCGGAGCCTGGGGAAAGGGTGGGGCAGGGGCAGAGTCTCAGGGAAGAGGTGGAGCAGGGAGGGGATCTTGGGGGAAGAGGAGGGGCAGGCTGGGGCCTTGGGGGTCTAGTTACCAGCAAGAAGAAAGGTGGCAATCCTATATCCAGGCCTGGGCGTCTCTCTGCATGTGTGCCATGGGGCCACGCTGGGTGTCTTAGCACAGAGGGGACTGACACAAGAATTGCCATGGGGGGGCAGGGAGGAAACACACTTGCCCTCAAGCAGACGTAAAGTTCCCCGGGAGTGATCAGTTCTGGACTATTGAATGCACCCACCCAGCACCCGTGCACAGCCCTGCCAGGGCCCAGCAAGCCCACCCCATGGGAGCCCCATCAGGGCTAGTCCCCAAGTCCTTTGGTTTCCATGGCTCCTCTCAGCCCCGATGGGACGGAGGCTGCACTGAGTGAGGCCAACGTGGCCCAGCGTCTGAGGCCAGAAGGGATCACCCGACCATGTAGGCCACCCGCTATCGCAGGCCACCTGTGCGCTAAACCCAGCAACTGGAACCAGACCCAAGTCTTACAGCCATCCAGGGTGTGTCTACACTGCAGTTAGACCCCAGAGGCAGGCCCGCGCCAGCTGGCTCAGCCTGGCGGGCCTGTTTTGTGGTGTAGCTGTTTGAATTCAGGCTGACACCTGGGCTCTGCGACCCTGAGGGTGGCAGAGCCTGAATGTCTACAGTGCAATTACACAACCCCTTAGCCCGAGCCCTGCGTGCCCAAATCAGCTGGCATAGGCCAGCTACGGATGTCTAATTCCAGCAGCCACAAAACCGAAGGGACTAACGTATTGTGTGCCACAGCCCGCATCTGTGCCGACAGCTGCACTACAAGCCATGGCTTGGTCTTACCTTTGCGGGCCGGATCTTTTATCTATGTTGGGAACTGCATCCGTCAGGGCTCGGAGGCCATCACCTGGGTTTCTGCAGTGTCAATGCGCCCACAGAGATCAGCCCTTGGGTGGAGGGGTTCTGTAGTGAGGATGGGCGTGCAGCTCAGATCTAGGGCATTCCACTTGAGACTGGCTTGAACCAAGGGGCCATGATAGCTAGGTCCCTGGTCTTGTTCTGGTGCAGCTGAGCTGAGGTGGGGAGGTCGGGAGGGGGGTACACGTGTAGCCGGGTCTTAGAAATGGGCTGAGCAATTGGGACGGAGCATCTGGAGGAGTCACCCACCGACAGCTCCCTTCCTAGCCATGGTGAGCACCAGGGATGCCATAGTTCCTCTTTCACCACTCATCTGCCACTGCCACTGGGGTTAGCATGCTCTGCAGCCACTCAGCTGGGGGCACAGGGGGGCCAGGCATGCTGTTGGTGGGGTCTCCTGGGGTCCCTTTGCCAGGACTTACTGCTGAGAACCTCCCTGCCGCCTGTGCTGCAGATAGACCCCGCCTCGCTCATCGCTGCCTCGGTGATGGCCGCGCCCTGTGCTCTTGCCATGGCCAAGCTGGTCTACCCAGAAGTGGAGGAGTCCAAATTCAAGAGTAAGGAAGGCGTGAAGCTCACCAGAGGGTGAGTGGCATGGTGCTGGCTTGGTCAGCGGGGGTAGGAGGATTGTGTGAGGTGCCAACCTGGTCCCGGGGGCATTGGGGCATGGAGAGTGGGTGGAGGAAAGGCCGGGGGAGCCTCAAGGGCACCAGGGCAGACTGACGGAATGGGCAGGAGTCGGACCCCACCGTCCATGGGCAGCACAGGCTGCAGGGCAGATGAGCGATTAACCGGTGGGGAACACATTCTGCAGGGCTGTAGGCGGCACTGGGCATGGCAGGCTGCTCAAGGCCCGTTGTGCCAGGGTAGGGCAGGTCCTGGGCATAGGATATGCCTGGGGTCAGGGTGAGGTAGGCAGAGCATGGAAGGGCAGGGAACCTAAAGGTGGGATAGGGCAGAGCCAGGCTGGGCGGGGAGCACATAGCAGGGCAGGTGGGCAGCTTTGCATAGGGGCTGGTGCAGTGTGGGGCTCTGACGCTTCTCAGGGCACCCAGGGCTGAGTCATCTTTTTGCCACTTGTCTCTAGAACAAGAGAATTTTGCCTGTGCCAGGTGGGTGTTAGCACCCGACCTCCACCCACCTGTCAGCTCATGTTGCTCCTCTGGGCTATACCAGCCCTTCCTTCGCCCTGCAAATCAACAATAGATGCACCCCAGTCTCCAAGTTCTTTCAAAGTGTCCCCCCATGGTGTCCAGCCCCTGATCACTGGATACCCACAGGTATCCCAGACCTCTGCTCCCCAGTTACCCCCCTAATCCTGTACCACACACAGCACTTGAGGTCAATTATAGTAAAACAGAAGGAAATGGATGGGAGAGAGAATAGAGATTCTAGTAGAAACCAGTGCGAGTGATGGAAACAAATGGTTACAAACAGAACAATATCGTAACCACGCCCTGGGGCCTATGCCTGTGAAAGGTTCCCTTTCCTAGAGTCTGACCCCAGCCTTTAATCTTTCACAGCACTTGCTTCCCCAAGGAGCTAGGGCTCAGTGTTACAGGAAGCACCTCGCTCTCCAAGGTACTGCCTCAGTGAATGGATGTGGGGTACTTCCCCACCCAATATACTGACTCAGTTCTTTGTCTCTGTTCCCAGATAGGCCCAGCCCTCGCTACCCTGTCATTCCTTGTCACTGCCATGTGGTTGCGCGGTTAGTTCGTCTTTGATGGTTTTGTCTTGCCTGACCCCATTGACTTGTCTGGGTTATTGCAGCATTGCGCAGCTGAGTCATACTCCCTCCACAGGCCATGACAAGACATGGGATTCCCCTAGTGACTCACTTTTGTTGCATGACCATAAGGATGTAATTTTCAATGTACTTACATTAGCCCTGAACTATTCCCTGTACACTCATGTCGCAGTGAACTGAGCATAGACCAGTGACCTCGCACGCTGCCCTGTGTGGATCGATACCCTGCCAACGGCATGTCATTAGGTGTAGTGAGTTTGTCGGGTCTGACACGAGTTGCTTGGAAAGAACATTGACCCCTTTGCCAGTTGGCATTAAGGGACCATGGGGGGCCCTCGCCTTTACCGCTCTCCTTGCACCACCAGGGAAGAGCAGAATATCCTGGAAGCTGCCAGCAATGGCGCTGCTGCCTCCGTGGGGTTGGTCGCTAACATTGCAGCCAACCTGATCGCCTTCCTGGCGGTGCTGAAATTCAGCAACGCTGCCCTGTCCTGGTTCGGGGGGCTGGTGAACATTGAGGAGCTCTCGTTTCAGGTAACGCCAGGCCGAGCACCCCCCTTCCGCCATCTCCCTCACCCACAGCAGAGCTCCCCCTGCCCCACAGCCGCCATGCCCCCTCTCCCATGGCCTTCACCTGCCCTGAAAGCACCTTGGCCCGCACACTGCCTGAGCTCCCTCCCAGGGTTTGCCCTCCCATGTCAGGCCTGTGCTGGGGGCTCCCAGCCACTGAAACTCCCTCCTCAGCCTTGGTCACCTGGATCATCACAAAGCTCTCTTGCCCCCCGCGCTGCTCATCAGCCGTGCTGCCTGCCTCCCCTTCCAACATCCCCACCACGGCCCTGCCCGCATGGCTCTCACCACCTCGGATCGCAGGGCCTCTGCTCTGCCTGCCTCCCCCGAACCTCCACACTCAGCCTGCCCTGGCTCTCTGCCACCCCATACAATGGCCTCTCATCTCCACTGCTCCTGTCCTGCTCCCCCCCGGCCCCAATAGATCCACATCTGGGCCTGTCTCCCAAAGCCCTCCTGCTGCCCCTATCCTGAGCTCCTGGCTGAAAGCGTCAGCTGGAGAGGGGACTCCGCATTGTGTCCCGTGTCTCCCTTCTCCCCCTAGTCCGTCTGCCCCAGCCCAGCTCAGAGGCTCTTTGTCCCCTGAACACCTAGATACCCCCTGACAGTGATTGCTCGCTCCCCACAGACAGGTGCCCCCGCCCAGCTTCTTTCAAAACAGGCCTCAGAGCAGCTCCAGGCCCAACAGGACAGGTGCCAGCTTTCTGACACCTGTGTTCTCCCAGTGGGCACGCCAGGACAGAGGGCCCCAGGCTGACAGTGGCGGGTCTCTGGCCAAGAGAGGTGCAAAGCGATGGTGGGTTCAGGAGCCCGACCCTTCCCTAGTCCTGCCGGGTGAGCACAGAGAGGCTGTCAGCCCTAAGCCGGGAGTTGCCCTGGATAGCGTCACCCCTGTTTGCACCTGGGAGCTGCCCGGTGCAAACTGCAACACAGGGTCTTTCTCCCACTCCCACCAGGGGTTTGCAACAGCCAGCCCTGCCAGGAGCCTGGTGCAGGCTGGCGCTGGGCAGGAACGAGGTCTGCATTGCTGCTAGCTGGAGTGTGCGGTGGGGGGCGGGTTGCGGATCAAGCCCGTTGGTATTAACCATCCCTTGGGCTCTGTCCCAGCTCATCTGCTCCTACGTCCTGATGCCTGTGGCCTTCCTCATGGGGGCAGACTGGGCCGACGCGCCACTGGTGGCTGAGCTGCTGGGCATCAAAATCTTCCTGAATGAGTTTGTGGCGTACGAGCAGCTGTCCACGTACAAGAAGAAGCGGCTGGCGGGGCTGGAGGAGTGGAGCGGGGGTCGCAAGCAGTGGATTTCGGTGAGTGCCACGAGCCGCCGCACTGGGGAATGGGCAGAACCCCTGGCACGGCCGCACCAGCTGTGAAGGGCAGGCAGCTGACCTGGGGGAATTTGGGGTGGGGGGGCATAGGGAGGGGCGGATGAAGGGGGACGGATGGCTCCGAAACAACCTGCCACACATCTCTGACTTCCTTGCCCAGCCAGGGGAGCCAAGAGCCAGGGCTTGCCTGGCCGTGCAGGGCTCTGCCGTCGGGCGAGGCAGAAAGAGCATCATGGCTGGCGAGGCTGCAAGCTCCCTGGGAGTGCCAGCTGCCAGTGAGCAGGGAAGGATGTCTGATCACTCAGCAGGTCCAGGGACTGCACAGACAGCACACAGGCCGCCCCCGCATTGGCTGACCCGCGCCAGCCTTGGCAGAGAGGCCAGGGCCTGGATGGCCAGGGAGAGCGAGTCCCTGGCGTGGGTGGGTGCTGCCACGTGCTGTGCTGCGAGGCACTGTTCCTCTACGCTCAAAGGAGAGGGAAGGGCCGTCTGGCACCAGATGGGGGCTCGGGGTCAGCTCCGGAGCCTTGGCTTCTCGACGCCGTTGCCCCACAAGGGGCTCTTGGCTGGCATTCACAAGCCGAAGCCAGCAGAGTCCATCATCACTGGGGGTGGCTCCGGTGGGGACACGCCGCCACGCTGCCTCTCACCTGCTCTTGTGCTGTTTAGGTGCGAGCTGAAGTCATCACAACCTTTGCGCTCTGTGGATTCGCCAATCTCAGCTCCATTGGGATCACGCTGGGGGGACTGAGTGAGTTTTCACCATGACGGGGACTGAGAGCAGGCCTGGAGCCTGCGCGGGTTTTGTTGGGGAAAGATCCCCTGACCAAGATCAGGGCCCCATTGTGCCATGTGCTTCACCACTCCCTGCCAAGAATCAGGGTCCTTGTTGTGCTGGGCGCTGCACAGACCCCGACCGAGATCAGGGCCCCATCATGCCGGGCGCAGCACAGCCCCAGACCGAGATCAGGGGGGTCCTGTCATTCTGGGTGCAGCACAGACATAGTGAGCTCCTCCCTCAAAGAGCTCACGATCTGCATAGATAAGACAGCCTGGGTGGGAGGAGAAACAGATGGAGAGGGGGCAGTGACTGGCCTAAGATCACCCAGCTGCAGAGCTGGAATTGACCAAAGTCTCCTGACGCCCAGTGCAGTGCTCTGCGCCCAGACCCCATTCCTCCCCTTTGGGATTATACTGGACAGGCCATACTTTGCCTTTCTGTCTTGCTAGGGGAGCTTTGCACCCCAGCCCAGTGGGGTGGAATGGGCGAGGGTTAGATTGCTGAGCACCAGTAATTTTATCCTAAAATGACTAAAAGCATCTTATCTAGATTAACAAGAAACAGGACCAGCCCCTTCTCCTTGTTCTCGCTGCCAGCAATCAGGGCTGTGATGCCTGCCATTTCATCACGGGTTCATTTACTCACCTCAGGTGCTGCCACAGTTAAAACTAAGCATAAACATCCCAGCTACTAACCAGGGTTACACTATTATTAAAGAAAGGCAAAGAAATCATGAAACAACCCAAAGCAGAACACAAATGATAAATTAGTTCCTTCTGTACCACTCCCCCCAGTATGCCTCTCGCTGGAGAGTTTTCAACAGAGATCATAGCTTTCAGAGAGAACCACTTCCGGGGCTTTTTCCTCTGAGTAAGCCAAGACCCAGGTTTTCCTTCCCCAAAATCCTGGGAGTCCGGTCTGAGGGTAGTATTAAAAAAGTGAAAACTATTTATAAATGGGCTAAAAGAATTTGTTGCATGGCTGGTGAATTCTGTCTGGTTTATCTTTGACAGCAGAAACAGCTTGTAATTGGGCAAAGTCAACAATCTTAACTAAAGCCTAGGAAATCAAAGGAAATATTTTAAACCAGCTACTGAGAAAAAGCCATTTAAGGAGCTGTTTTAAAACAGGCCAATTAGCGAACATTAATAAATCCAGGTAAATCCCACCACTTCTCTGTCTACTGATATTTAGGCCTATTAGAATCACAGAATATTAGAGTTGGAAAGGACCTCAGGAGGTATCTAGTCCAGCCCCCCGCTCAAAGCAGGACTAACCTCAGCTAAATCATCCCAGCCAGGGCTTTGCCAAGCTGCAGCTTAAAAACCTCTAAGGATGGAGATTCCACCCCCTCCCTAGGTAACCCATTCCAGTGCTTCACCACCCTCCTACGGAAAAACTTTTTCCTAACATCCAACCCCCCACTGCAACTTGAGACCATTGCTCCTTGTTCTGTCATCTTCTCTAAATAGCTAGATCTACATCTGTTCTGACCAGACACCCCTCCACATGACATCCCTTTTTGGTCTTAACACTCCCTTGAAGTCAAGACCTAAATAGTTGCAAGATCTGTTGTTTGAGCATAAACTTTACTTTTACCAACTGATGTTTGAGCCCAGAGCGTAGTGAGTCTGCTCTGCGACAAGGTTTGTCTTTTGGTGTTTGCCTGGGTGCAACGATTACATTTTGCATTCGGAGACAACTGTGCGATACGGCATGGAATGTATGAGTCACTGCGCACCACTTAGCCACATCCTGCCGCTCACAGGACAAAAGCGAATCACACAGACTATCCAGCTGCAGTCCAAAAGGTCGTAAACACAATGCTATCTCCCTTGACACTTGGCTTGTCTCTGAGGGGCAGAAAGCAGAAGCCTCCTGGAATTCCTTTGATTAGTTTGAACATCTCACAACATAAGTAACTAAAAACGTAAGCATGTATTATGATCGTTTAATTATACCCATTTTTGGATTGGTCTTGACATTTCTCCCCCCTGGAAGGCAGAGGCTGGAGGGGATCTCTCCCCCCCTCCCACAGTCATACTGTCCAGCTCACTTTTCCAGATTTTTCCCTTGCAGAAACTACTTTCCATGGCACAAAGAAACATTTTTGCAGGGACTTTCTGCTTCCAACTTGTTTTAGTGGATTTTAGTGGCAGCGTCAGCCTTTAGAACTAGCCCTGCCAGCTGGGCCCCCTGGGTTACACGGGAGATGGGCGGACATGCCTGGCAGCAGGCCAAGAGCCCATCCTGGGCTAGTGCTAGGAAGAGGCTACCAGCCCCTTGGTGGCTGCCTGCCCCCTGCTCAACACCATCCTGGCCACACCAGGTAGATGAACCTTTGGCTTCTCCAGGCCTCATCTGCTCCCGCCGGCAGCCTCTCCGAGCACAGGATCTTTTTCCCCTGTCTGTCCTTTGATTCTTGCAGCGTCCATGGTTCCTCAGCGGAAGAGCGACTTTGCCAGCATCGTGCTGCGAGCCCTGCTCACGGGGGCCTGCGTCTCCATGTTGAACGCTTGTGTCGCAGGTACGGCCCCGCCTGGCTTTCACCGGCCCCGGGCGCTCGCTGGGTCAGGCCCCGAAGGGCAGAGGGGACCAGGGGAGCCTGGACCGCTGAGAGAACGGGGGAAAAGGCCGTTCAGCAGACGGGGTCTTTGGGAAAGTGAATTGAGAAATTGCCATTATGGAGGGGAGGCGCGCGGGGGGGAGGGGGGCAGAGAGAGAGCAGATAAACTGCTTGAGATCCCAGCTTGCTCCCGACATGCAGCCTCCCTGGGTCTTTCTGGCCTAGGCTGAGATCCAACAAACTCGGTTTCAATTGTGACCTAAGCTCAGCCCAAACCTTGTCTCTGCTAGGCAGGGGGTGGGGGGAGGGCTTGTCAGCACACAGCACAGCTGTGCGGACCAGCCTCCCAGCTAGCCCGGGAGCGGCTCTGTGCTGGCTGCAGGCCGGCTGAGTGGTGCAGCTGGCCGGGTGTGGCTCTGACCGGCACACTCCCCGTCTGTCCTCGCCTCCCTGGCCAGATCCTCAGCTGTGCTCAGAGTCAGGCCTCGCGCTAGGCCACTTGGCCCCTGCCCCGAGGAGCCAGAGACCGGTGCTGCCTGGCCAGGGATTGGAGGATTAAACCCTTCCAGTAGAAGCTTCGAGATCTCCCTGCAGCATGCATTCTGCCCAGGCCCCCAGGGATGTGGGGCAAGAGGAGGAATGAAGCCGCCTTCTGGTCCCTGCCTCTGGCCAGCCCCGTCTCCCTTCAGTGGGATATATGACCCCTGGGCAGGGGGCCTGGCAGCTGCACGATGGCAGCTGGGTCCTGCAGGCTCGGAGAGGCTCCCCTGGAAGGTGTTATGCTGCGTCTCGCTTTAGGCCGCTAGAGTGAACACAATGGCTCCCTACCCAATGCTGGCCATTGCCAAGTCTAGCAACCCGCCGCGTAACCCCTTCTCCCTGCACCCAGGCATCCTGTACGTGCCCCGCGGGGAAGTGGCTGACTGCGCTGCATTCCTAAGCACCGCGACCTTTAACACCACCAGCTATGACATCTACACGTGCTGCCAGCAGCTGTTTGCTCAGTGAGTTGGTTTGTCTGTTGTCCTTGACCAAGTGCGAGGGGCCTGACCACGCGGGGTGGGTGGGGCTGGGGGAGCTGCCGGCGGCGTCAGGCCGGGGCGTCCCCAAGGGTTGGTTTCACGGCAAGGCGTCTGTCTGGTGCAGCTCACCCTGACTTTGTTCTTTCTCCAGCACCGTGCGCGGCAGCAACGGGACCCTCTCCTTCACCGGCAGCTGGGCGGGACTGGAGGTCGGCCCGGCCTCTGTGACACAGTGCTGCGGGCACCACAACAACACAGTCTGCCCTGGGCAGCCCTAGATGAGACAGTGCAGCCCCCTGAACCGAAGCCTGGTTACAGACTCGGCCGTTCCATGGCTAACCCCCTGCAGGAGCAGGGCGGGCACGGCCCCACTGGCCATTCCTCCTCCCCTCCCTGGGACCTGATTTTCCAAAGAGCTCAGCCCCACGCGAGAACAGGGGAGTTGGGGTTTTTGGAGAATCTGTCTCAAGCCGGGGGGAGAGGGAAGTGAAGGCAGGGGGCACTGAGCCCTTCTCGGTACCCCAGCCCTTATTCTGCACTTTTGCTTGGATCCACGGCCAGCTCTTTCCCACCATGCATCCCACCCACACCGTGCTCTGACTGGCGCTCTACTTTCTCTGCCAACAGGAGGACTGACAAGGTTTCTACCCGCTCTGCCAAGGCGGGTACTTTCGGCTCTCATCCCCAGCTGAGCCCCTCACCCTCTTTTCTTTGTTGATCCTCACATACCCAGTGAGGTCAGGCTCCTGCTGTCCCCATTTCACAGGTGGGAAACCGAGGCACAGCAAGACAAAGGCATCAGTCCATTTAGCTTTGCCAGGGCCTAGGTGACTTGGCTGGCCGAGTCCCCTTTTCAAAAGAGGCTTAGGGCCAGCTGCACAAAGGGAACTCGACTAGTTGCAATGGCTGGCCGTGTGAAAGCCGAGCCTGTTATCAGAAACACTTACCTAGTCATTGACTCAACAAGAGGCTGGCTCTGGAGCCTGGTGTTAGAGCACTCCGGAGCTGGGGGGGGGCCCAACGTCACGGTGCCAAGAACGAGACCAAATGGAACAGCTTCAACAGGCAAGATTCACAAAGCCCCATCCCGGAACGCACGTTAGCTGGGTGGGCAGGACACGGGACCAAGTCCCTACTTTGCATCAGCTAAGGTAGGGATTTGACCCAGGGTCTCTTTTGGGTGAGGGCTCCAGTCCCAGGGCTATTCGGTACAAGGGAGGCACCACCCCCTCCTGCTGCGTTCAGTCCGGGGGCTGGTTTGGGCTCATGGCCCCCACTACTGCATTGGGCCTGGCAGGCGAGCAGGGGGAGGGCACCTAGTGTTCTGGGAATCCTGGTGGGGCTCAGGGCCAAACTGGGCACCCAAATCCCTTTGTGGCGCTAGCCAGCCAGGCACAGCTGCTATCGCGCTGCCAGTTACACCCAGGCAGGTTACCCATGCTTGAAACTGCAATCCGATGCACCGGTGCAAATGCCAGCAAACAGCAGCTTTGCACGGACGTGGCTGCTGCACTGGTGTGGCTCCATGGCTGTAACCAGAACAAACAAGGCCCCCGTCATCCTAGGGCAAGAAGTGAAGTCTATCCTGGCTGAGAAATGAGCTGGGGCAGAGAAGATCAAGTTCTATCCTGGCAAAGGGGGAACAGGAAACTCAAGGTTGCATCCTAGGACCCATGCAGTTCAATATGTTTATTAATGCTCTTTCAGAAGGCACAACATTATTTAAGCTAGTCAAGTCCAGAGAGGTGTTAACTCTTTTACAGAAGCGGCTTTGTATAATTTCTTTAGGCAAAACTTTAAAGAGGGATGCATTTGTTAAACCTTTTAACAACCTTTTAAAAGTGGGGGAAAACAGCCTTCTTAGCCTTGGTTTACAGTTTCTTTACAGAAGTTTTAAGAAGCCTGGTCTGGGATCTGGTTTTGTTTAAACCAGCCTCTTGGTTCAAAAATATGCCATAGCTGCAGAACAACTCCTAATAAGAGGCATGGTTTGCACCTGCTTGGACCAAACGCTCACTGCTCAGAGTAGTTGTCATTTCCCGACAGACAACCACTGCTGTAAGCTGCTCCTCTCCTCTCCCTCCCTCTCTTCGCCTATGCTCAGTACCCCAAGTTTACATGCTGCTTTAATAAATTTTCTTTTCTCTCTCTCAGCCCCGTGTTCTGTAAGTGACACAACCTCTCTTTTTCTTTATTTAAAAATAACTTTTTATTCTTAGTATTTTTAAAGCACTTTTTAAAACCCTCTTTGCTCCTCCCTGCCATGGGGTTCTCACTCTTTTCTACATCCTACACTCACCAAATTTTCTCTACCCTGACAAAAAATTCTTTACTAGAATACCCCTTTCTAATTTATCTTCTAATTTTTCATCTTTTAATTTCTCTCTCGCTCTCAGTCTAACGTGTGTTCTGCTTAAAAAACTCTCTCTCAACCTAACAGGAAATTCTTTAATTTCAAAATACCACTTTTTATTTTATTTCAGACCCTTCTTTTTTCTCTCCTCCCATTTTTTTCTTCTCTCAAAACACAGGCTTCACATCTCAGGCACATAAGCACCCCTCACAGACCCCGGTCATTTTTTTTCAAAATGACCAACCACGCCCTACATGTACAAGACCAGAAACAGGGATTGGAGGGCGGGGTATAAGTCAGAAGAGGGCGTGGAAACCTGTCAAAATACATGGTGATGAATGCTATCGAGCCCCGTACTACTCAGGTGCACTTCTTTGGTGAATTGCCGTGTAATACACCTTAGAGGGTCTACGCCCAGGAAAGGGAGCTGGGCACCACTGTGGGTAACTCAGTGAAAGCCTCCGCTCAGTGTGCAGAAGTACCAGCTATAGAAGCCAGCAACAATTTGGGGTGCATAAGGAATGGTATTGAGAAAAGCAGTGACGATGGTGCCATTCTCTGAACCCCTGGTGCACCCTCTCCTAGAGTACGGCTTCCGTTGTGGTTACCTGATCCCCAAAATCCTGGTGGACAGACAGCAGGTTCAAAGAGGAGGAGAAATACACCGTGGAAAGGCTTCCCCACCTAGAGACTGAAAAGCTTAGCCCTATATAGTTTAGAAAGGAGAGGACATGGTAGAGATATGTAAGATTAGCCTGGGGCTCGTTTACATTCCCAGGCTAGCAAACCAAAGGGAAGCCCAATGAAATTCAAAAGCAACAACTTTAAAACTGAAAAAGGGTCTGCTTTTAAACACACTTTCATTTATAACTGGGACCTGTAGAAATCACTGTCCCCAGCGCTGCCTGAGGGCCAGAGCTCAGCAGGATTGAACACAGAACAAAACTTTGATTTCAAATAGGAATGCACTCAGGGAAGTTTCTCTGGCCTGTGTCACACACAAGGCCAGCTAGATGGTCCGAGCGGTCCCCTCTGGCTTTGGAATGCATGATTGGAATAACGAGAACAGCTGCAGCTCCACGAACGAGGAGAGAGATTCTAAAGGGATCCCAGCTTCCATGTGGCAGGGCAGATGCTAAGCCCCGCTTGAGGACTTAGGAAACGAGGGGGGTTTCACACCTTCCTTTGGAGCACCTCACTGCCCACCTCTGGTGTAACTCAGCTGCAGGCGCTGGTGTTCCAGCAGGGATGACTGGGAGCCACTGGTCTCATCCCTGCACTCCTCAGAGCTGGTACTGCCTCTGGGATGGGGGCTGCGGCTGGCACGGGGCAGGTGCTGGCTGATGCCCTTGTCTCACAATCCCAGGCAACAAGGGAGTGGGTGTAAAAAGACTTTAGAAAAAAAAGCTCCCTTCCCCCTTTGCCCCCAGCACCCCCCCACTCCATGGCCCCCAGATAAACACCTGCTGGGGTGTGATACTTACACAGCGCTAGGTGCCACCCCAGCCTCCAGCTAGCCGGACAGCAGGAAAGTGGGGCACCCCGGCCCCTCCAGCTGGGACAGATGCACTGGAAAGCAGGCCAGTCTGTCTTGTTTTATTGCACTCGAGCACACGCAGTTGCCGCTACACAGACGAGTATGTACACTCTTATTTTACAAGGGTCTCAACGAGCGCAGGAAAGGGACAGCGCACAAGGGCGAAGCACAGCCGCGGCCTGGGAGTGCAAAGCGCCAGGTAACCGGGCCTGCAGCTTTCCCAGCATGGATTGGATTGGCTGCCAGCCCCAGCCACCTCCCTTGGTACTGAGTGTCTACAGCATCACAGGCCGACCCTCCAAGCTCACGGCCAGTCTGGGCCCTGAGCCCAAAGGGACAAGGCTCAACAGCAGCCCCCACCCCTAAAACTGGCCCAGGCTGACCCTTAACTGCACTAGCTGGGGAAGCTCACGGCCACGAGGTGTGTTTTTACAGTGAGACAGTTCACAGGCCGGAGCTGGCTCCTGCGTGATCCTAGCTGAGACACGGCGGGGTAGCTGTTACCACCATGCAGCTAGGCGCGAGCACCGGAGGCGAGGGGGGCGCATCACCTCCGAGGGGTAAAGCAGCGATCGGCCCCAGCGCCACAGCAGTAAAACCAGCTACCCGTGCCATGGCGCCTCTCGGCATTCACAGCACGAGAGCTAGTGTGTATTCGCTGTGTGCACCGTGTCCTAGTGCAAGCAGGGACCAAGGGGGGGAAGGAAATCCAGCCCCTCCTGTTACCAGTGGCTCCCCGCACTGGGGCACTGGCAGCTGCCGCTGGTATCTGAGCAGTTACTCTTAGAGCAAACCCTAGAGCAGCCAAGGCAGTTTGCAGCTTTCACACAAGGTAGTAAATTGTGGTAAAGATGAATGGGGGGGTGAGGGCAGGAGGGGGGGGGTCGCTACACTGTTAACTCATGTGAAAACCATGACCAGCCCTGTCTGCACTAGGGCTTCCCCTCCTGTTAGCTAGGTTGAGGCAAGTTCACGCCGCCCTTCCTTTCTCCCGCGTTGTTAGCATTGCAGCCAAACAGAGCTCACCAATGCACCAGCCAAAGGGCACGGACCAGCACCTGTAGCTCTTGGTGCCGGCGGGGCTCCACTCAAGTTTCCCCTCCGCCTAACTGCTTGGCAAGGCCAAGTCCCGGGGTAAGCCTCAAACCCTGGGGCAGTGACACGCCCAGCCTCTGCCAGTGTGTTAATTAGCCCCAGGTAATAAGCAACCAACTAATTTGTCAAATCTCTAATGCAGAAAAATCCCTGCTCTCCCTTGCCCATTTTTCCAGCCCAGACGGGATTTGCATTACTTATGGAACAAGCAGTCAGGGCATTTTCAGCCCCCCCATTCTCTGCTCTAGAGAAGCAAGAAGAGAGTCCAAGGCCTGTATCCTCCTGCTTTAAACAAGGCCATAGCACCGCTGCCAGCCATGCTGGGAGGCAGTAACCAGGAAAACTTGTGCCTGAGCCAAACCATCACCCAGCGCAGAGCCGCAGCCGCGTCTCGCTCCGTGCCCCCGGCGGTGCTACGAGACCGAGACGCAAACCAGGAGGAGAGTGGAGGTTTGGGGGGTGAAAGGCAGGCAGGGCTGGGGCTGGCTCTGTAGGCAAAGGAAGGGCTCACCTTTTGATCCCAGGAAGAGGGAGGGGGTAGAAGCAGGGCTGAGTTGAGTTTGGACCGTCCTTGGATCCCAATGGGCTGAGTGGCTCCTGGCATCCAGGGGAGATGGGGATGCGACATCTTTCCCCACTGAGCCTGGGGACCGAACTGGCCCCAGCATGAGGCGGACCAGTCGCCTCTCTGCCAGCTGGGATCGCTGGCCCACCCCTCTGCTGGCGGCTGGGGTTGGACTGGCGTACAACAGGGGAACCCTCAGCTGCCCATTTGTGCTTCTGCAGCATCACCAGGAGCTGAGGGGCTGGGCCGCTATTCGGGGTTGCCCGGCTCGGATGTCCTACTGCCCTAGGCAAGCAGAGCCCGGTGAGGCCAGGAGCTATCGCACGCCCCAAGAAAGGCTGGCTGTAACGCACATGCCCCAGCGACTCCATGCCCACAGGCACCCCAGGCTGCGGCCAAGCCCCTGCTTCTGTCAGCTCACAAAGGGAGGGCGGGACTGGCTGGAGGCCAACAGGGTCCCGCCCTGCGCTGCAGTGCTCCATGGGCCATGACCAGGTGTGCATGCAGTGCGGGGCTAGCCTGCCTGGGAAGCCGCTATGGATTCGACAGCGAGGACACTGCTGAGGCCGGTGGCGCTGGGGCGGGGAGGGGAGGAAAGGGTCTCCTTTTCCCCTCCACAGGGGGAAGGAGAAGATTTGAAAGTATTTTTTCAAAGGAGCAGGAGGCTTGAACTCTTCGCTCCCCAGCCACCATCTCCCTCTCTGCACTGCTGCCACTGGCACGTCACAATAAAGAGATGTCCCCACACAACATTAGCTAAGCAGACACTGAAGCCTTCTGCCACCCCAATCAGCAGGGAAACAGGTCTGGATGTTTTAATTGCCCCCCTTAAGGCTCCACAGTGAACCTACCCAGCTGCAAGGTACTAGGCGGTGCCCGCCTCTTCGCTATTGTGTCAGGATGTCTACAAGCTGCAGGTACGGCACCCGGGGAAGCTTTGGTTTGCCCTGCTAGGGGCTAGAAGCACCTCTCCAGGGAAAGCGAAGAATCCACCTGACTTTCTAGGCCCAGGGAATCACGGAAAACACGGGGCAGAGAGGGACCAAGCAGCCTGTCCAGTCATGCTCCCACTACAGATGAGGGAGGAGGTAATGGGCGTAGGGGGTGACTGGAGAGAGAGATGCTAGTTCCTGGGCTGAGGTAAGCTAAAGCAATGTACCTAAGAGGTTAGTAGGGGCTGCCCACGGGCAGGGAGCTGGCCAAGCTGGGGGCAGGGATTTCCACAGGGCACATGTAGGGAAAAAGACCAGGAGGTATAGGGAGCCAGGGGCTACCGCAAAGCGCCCCAGCCTTTGTGACACGTGCCCCAACTGGGGCAGGGCCCTGCAGACAGGCTGGCAGGGTAGATCAGCACATTCGGGAACACCTGGTCCAGGTGTTTGGGGCGGAGCCAGAGAAAAGCCAGGACAGTCTAAAGGAGGGATTTGGAAAAAGGAGCCCCAGGGCCGGTGCCTGCTGGTGGCAAGGCTGGCAGCTGCCCCACTGCCCTCTGCACAGCGGTGCCCGCATGGCCTGGGAGCTGGGGCTTCGTTGCAAGCTGGGCCGGCCTGGATTAGCTGTTGCTTTAACGAGGTAGCAGAGACAAGCCGCCGTGCCGCCTCGGGCCCCGGCCCAGCTGTGCAGGCCCCGTCTAGGCCGTTAGCCTACACCCGGCTCCCCCCCTCCGCCCGCCTAGTCCCTGCTTCACTCGCACACCACACAGAGCGAGGGGGCGGGCGCGCCGGGAGCCGCGGCTGGGGCCCCTGTCCAGGCGTGCGCAGCAGCACGGTGCCGTCATCATGGCTGCGCCGAGGAGCCCAGCCCAGCCGGCTCTGGCTACTGCAGCTGACCGGACCGGTGGCTCTCCCCGGCTCTCTGCTTAGCGGCCGGCTGGGCCTCACCGGGGTCGGTGGATTTCCGAGCGGCTTTGGGGCTCACGGCGCCCTTCCGGGTGCCCTGGGGGCTCGCCAGGCCTTTCTTCGGGAGCTGGGGGCTGGACTGGGCCGACGGGGCCTTCCGGCCCAGGGAGGGGCTCTTGGAGCCCTTGGGCTTGGCTGGCTGCTGCAGGCCCTCCAGACTCTTCAGGGCCAGGGTCTCGCAATAGTGGTTACACTGGTGGACGGCAGCAAATTGCTCCAGCAGAGCCGGGAAGCAGCTCTCCTTCAGCCCCTGGTACCTGCCGACACAGTCACACTCAGGGCCGGGGCTCTCCTCCCCCCCCATGCAGCCCTGGCCCCAGGAGCAGGGAGATGAGAGGCTTGGCCCACTGGCAGGTCACGGGGGCAGCTGACCTCTGCGCTCACCCCTTGACTGGGAAGTGCTGGCTCTCCATGGCCTGGCTGTTCCCTAGGACATAGCCACACTGCTCCTTAGCATGGGCCAGGGCCCTACAGCCAGGCTCAGAGCCTCTCCTGGCCCCCTCTGTCCCTCCAGCCCCCCGCCTGCCATCGCATACCCCACACGCCCCTTCACTTCCCTTCCCACCCACCACAGCAAGGAACCAGCCCATAAAGATGAGAGCTGCAGAGGAGAGGGGCCGGGGCCGAGCGGTGCAGGAGAACCAAGCGCATGATTCGGCCCGCCGAATGACAAGGGAGTGGAGGAGCAAGCTCACCCCAGCGCACCGTGACCACAAGGCCTGGGGAGGGACAGGGGCAGCCCCACCGTGTGGCACTTGCAGCCCGGGAGAGGGCAGCACCCGAACAGTCGCTCGGAGAAGGAGGGGGTCTCTCAGCTCCGTGCCGTGGCCCTGCCTGTCACTTACCCTTTCAACTTTGTAGCTATCTTCACGTTTGTGATCCTCCACCCAACACCTGCAAGGGAAGGCAACATTCACCAGCTTCAGGCCAAGCCCCATCCAGTTCCCACGGCTCTCAGAACTTGGCCCCGCATGGCTAGCTGCAACAGGTCTGAGTGCACAGTGTCTTCTGCAAGTGGGGAGCGCCTGCTCGCCGTGGGGGGTTCCAGACACCGAGCCTCCCACACAGGCAGGGTGGGTGCAAGGGGCACGAGCGTGGGGTCCTGACTCCTCATGTTTCAGACCTGATCTGCCCTCCTGCCGATTGAATATGCCTTTAACTCTGTCCCTCTCTGAATCCCCGCCTTTGCCCCTGGCCAGAGCTGCTACCATCCTTGGGGAAGGCTGGCAGCGCGAAGGGGGGGCTGGGAGAGCACGTGCTGGCAGGACCCTTAGTGGAGTCACACCGACCCTGTGGGGGACAGCTGCCAGGAACAGCCAGGGCGGGCAGCGTCAGGAACAGAGCCCAGATCTCCTGGGTCCCCCGCAGCCAATGCAGACGGCCACTCTAGTGCACCCTAGTGTGCTTGGGGGTGTAATGCTATGGGGGAGAGTCGGCTAAGGACAGGCCCTGCCTGCCAGGAGGCACCACCATGTCTAGCAGGGTGGGAGCGGCTGGAGTCCTGGGCTAAACAAAATTTGCCCAACTAATTTTTCCAGCAGCCCCCCACTGCCTTGCTCTCCCTCTGGGGCATGACACAGGAGGGGGCAGGGACTCCGCTTGAGATGGGGAGTGGCCCATACCTTCCATGTCCGTCACAAGGATGTTTCCATTTGTCCACTGGTAGAGCCAGTGCTGGAAGGCGCAGCATTTCTGCGCGACCTCCGAGCCGCTCTTCACAGCCAGGCTGCCGTCCTCCTCCTTCACACAGTACTGCTCAAAGGGCCCCACCAGGTCCTCCTCAATGGTGGCGTAGGGGACGTTGTTGGCGGGGCGGTAAATGAGATACAGAGGGATGATCCTGGAGAATGGCAAATGGGCCGGGTCAGCATAGGACGGGCCCCTGGCTGTAGGCCGACAGGCTGGCTCTGCAACTAGCACGCAGGGCACACGGTAGACCCAGCCCGGAGCCCGCCACCACAGGCGCCTTCCCCTGGCCCATCTGCACCCTGTCTGTACACTGCCCACACGTCAGCCATGCTAGGGACTGGAGCAGCTCACGCTATCCCTGGCCACAGGGCCTTTCCTTCCAACACAAGGCTCCCAATTTGGCGTCTCAGTGCATCCATTAAAAAAGAAAGCGGGCCACTGGTTCGTGGATGGATGGAGTGGAGGAGGCCGGGCTGGCCACCACGGATCCTCCAACCCCACCAGGTGACACTGGGGGCAGGCGGAGGCCACGCTGCCCTGCTCTGTGGTCCCTGGATGCTGAAGATGGATGGCAGAGGCCCAACTTACTCCGGCACCGCCCCGAAGTCAGGGATGGCCCGCGCCTCAGCAGCAAAGATCTTGCAGTATTCCCGGCTCGCGTTCTGGATTTTACAGTCCTGGGGATTCAAGCAGAGTTGTTACCCTCGCCCCGCTGCACGCTGGCGAGCCTGGCTCAGACAGCGCCCTACCCTGGAGAGTCTGCAGACGGGCATGGGGGCTTGCCCACGCCGGCAATCAAAGGACAAAGAGCAGCTCTGAGCACAGAGCCGCCCCACCTCGGGGGGGGGGGGAGGAAGCAGTGGGACGGAGCCCTCCCATCCGTGGTCTGGGGTGGGTGTCAGTACTGGACAGTTATGGAGCTAAGTACGGGTGCTGGGCCCTGCCTCTAAGGGCTTGGGTGACAAGCAAGCCCAGAGCAGGCAGGAAGCAGGCCGGGGCGGGGCAGGCAGCACAAGGGGCAGCTCAGGCAGTGGCAGGGGAGCAGAGGCCAGGGGGGAGCCAGACGGAGGGGGCAGGAGGCCAGGGGCCCATGCCCAGGATGGGGGAAGCTGTCCCAGGCATGACGAAAAGGCAAGAGAGAAAGCCAGAGGAGAGGAGTGGGCCAGGATCAGGCAGGCTGGCTGGCGCGGGGGGCACTGAGGAGTGGGGTGGGAGGGCATGCCTGCCAGACAGCACAGGAGGAGGAGGGCCAGGCCCACCTGGATGGTGACATCATAGTTCTTCTCGATGAGGGAGTTCTCGTTCTTGGTCCCGAAGACGATGAGGTTGTGCACTTTGACGATGCAGGTCCGGCCGGACTCGAAGACGGGTTCCAGGCCGTAGATGGCCCTGGCGCGGCAGGCTTTGCGCAGGAAGCCGGCGCCCACCTCCATGTCCTCGCTCACAATGCGCCCAAAGAACTTGTCCCCCCAGTAGCCAGAGTCGGCCAGGCCCTTGGCGAACACCATGGGAGTCATTTCGATCTCCTCGCCGACTGGCGGAAGGAAAGCAGCGAGCTAGTGGGGCCGGGTGCTGCTGGGACCCGGGGGTGGTGGAGCTCACGGTCCCGGCCTGGGGCACGCAGCAGGGGCAGCGAACAACGGGGAGCAGGCTGGGCCCCCCGAAGGAGGCAGGGGTGGGGAACACCCCTGCTGTGCACTAGCGCTGTCTGGCTGACTGGCGGCGTGGTGGTGGTGGAGCTCCTCCCTGCGGGGCCCTGGGAGAAAGGGCACCATGCCAGGCACTGGGCCTGCCATCAGCAAGCTTGCCGTCTGGCTGGCATTAGCCAACTGCCTAGCGCTAGCCTTTGCACACAGACACCGGCTCGCTGGGGGGGAATGGCTGCTTCCAGCCATGCTGTGCTGTGCAGTCACCCCTCCCACCGGGTGCCCCGCTCCGTGGCGGGCACAACAACAACAACGCATGCAGCGAGGGGGTGCTGGGTTTGCTTGGACCCCAGCAGTGATGGCCGGGGCCTCACTCACTGCTCTCTGGATGCTCCCAGCTTACCTTCAATTTCTTCCCTGGAGACAAATCCCGACAGCACTAGAGGAGAAATGAAGCCATGGTCGTTAGTGTCCTGAGGGGGGCCAGGCCTGGCTTCTCCCCCACCCCAGCCCCAGCCCCCAGCACTTCCCTGAGCACTCCTAGGGCCACCCAGAGCCGCCAGGACCCTGGCGGTGCCTGCACTAGAATGACACCTCCAACTCCATTGACTGCTGGACCCTCGCTCCCAGGGGCCGTCGCAACCACGCCAAAGGCTGGTGGGGGGCATAGGGCCCCAAGGCCCAGAGCCGCCTCGGCAGCGAGAGTGGCAGACCGGCCTGCTTGTACCCTTCAGAGAATGGGGCACGGCCTAGCCAGGTACTGCAGGCCAAGAGACACTCACGTTCCCCCCCAGTGGGAGTTGGAACCACAGCCTCTCGGCTCCCTCAGCTATAGCACTGCTCTCAGCCCGCACAGCTGGGCCCCCAGCCCGCCCCCTGTTCCTTGCCCTCCCCACTGCTCAGATCCAACTTGCCCCCTGCCCCCCCCCTCAACCCACCTCATCAGCCTAGCCAACCCCCCCACACACACGTACTCCCCATCTCCCGGTACCCAGCCCACCCCCCACTCCCACTTCCTGTCCCCTCCATCACACAGTGCCCAAGGGCCACTGCCCATTTCTGATTTCTCTGCCCCCCAATTTCCTGGTACCCACTTGCCCCCCCATTCTCCTGCCCCCATCACCCGGTACCCAGCCACCCCGCCCCATACCCAACCAGCCTCACCTTCTGCGCTGAGCAGGAAGTCGGTGGAGTCACTGCCATACTCGTTCTGGATGCTGCACTGGTACACGCCACAGTCCTTCCGAGACGCCTGCACAATGGCCAGGGCTGCCTGCCCCTCATCACCAGCACTGAAAGAGAGCCCACTGGGAGCTCAGTGCCGGGCAGCTTATAGCGTCTGTATTGCGGTAGGGCCGATGAGCCCCAGCCATGGACCACAGCCCGCTCTGCAGGCAGCTGTACACCCACGCCTCCAACGAAAGGCCAGGCCCTGCCCCACAGTGCTTGCAGCCTAAGTTCTGCATGTGAACTGAAAAGCTAGGCGAGTGCCACACGGGTGATGCACACAGCCCCGTGGGAAAGGGATCTTCCTGCGTGACCCAGCGAGACACAGCCCGGGGTGGTGGTGGTGGGGGGTGTCTCAGGAAGCCACTTCGCTGGCTCACAACACTCAGGAGCTATGGGATTATTACGGTTTCCTGTAGTTGGTACTTGGGGAGAATTAAAAGGGAGAGACACACCACCCGCTGCCCCCAGCGGCCCCCCTGAACTCCAGCAAGGCAGGAGGTGCTGGGATCTAGAGATTGCTTCTGCAGCTGGTTGGGGGAGGGAGCTCATCCAGGCTACGGTGGGGAAAGGGCTGTGAATTCCGTGTTGGGGTGAAAGCTCCAAAAGTGATCAGCTGCGGAGGCATTCCACATCCCAGTGACCTTTGCTGCTGCCTCCACCTTCCCACTCCAAGCATGTGCTACTCACACGCCGAGTCAGGGACCGGCCCCTTTCCCCTCCAGTCTGTGTGCCAGGCTGGGTCATCTTCCATCTGGAGCATGGCACATTCCACCTTCCCAGGGACCCCTGCTTCCAGCAGAGACGGCCACCTTGCCCCCAGCATCCCTTGACTGTCTCTGCATTGGCAGGATGTATCTCCACTGGGAAGAAAGATGGGTTCTTACCTCACATCAGCTGACGCAGGGTAACCGCCTGCAGGGAAACCTAGCGTACACAAGGCAGCGTGTGAGCTTGCACACGAGGGAGACCGCTTACTTTGTTTAAGAGCCGTTAGTGAGGGACCTTGTCAAGGGCTTTCTGAAAATTTAAGTAAACTATATCCACTGGATCACCACGTTTGTTGTCCTGCTCAAAGAATTAAAGTACATTGGTGAGGCATGATTCCCCTTTACAAAAGTTGTACTGAGTCTTCCTCAATACATCATGTTAATCCATGTGTCTGATAATTCTGTTCTTTACTGTAGTTTCTACCACTTTGCCTAGTCCTGAGATTAGACGTACCAGCCTGTTACTGCCAGGCTCACCGCTGGACCCTTTTTAAAAAATGGGCACCACATTAGCTATCCACCAGGCCATGTGGTACAGAAGCTGATTTAAGTGACAGGTTACAAACTACAGTTAGTAGTTCTGCAATTTCATATCTGGGCTCCTTCACAACTCTTGGGTGAATAACTTTTTATCCTGGTGACTTATTACTGTTAAATGTATCAATTTGTTCCAAACCCTCCTCTAATGACACCTCAATCTGGGACAGTTCCTCAAATCTGTCATCTAAAAATAATAGCTCAGGCGTGAGAACTGGCACACTGGAGCCTGATGCAAATAATTCATTTTAACTTCCTCCTGATGGCCTTATCTTCCTTGACTGCTCCTTTAGCATTGTGAGCATCCAGTGCCCCCACTGACTGTTTGGCAAGCTTCCTGCTTCTGATTTATTTAAAAAAAAAAAAAAAAAAGGTTTTAGTTTGAGTCTTTTGCTACTTGCTCATCCAATGCTTTTTTGGTTACCTAATTATACTTTTATATTTGACTTGCCAGAGTTTATGGTCCTTTCGATTCTCCTCAGTAGGACTTAACTTCCAGTTTTTAAAAGGATGGCTTTTTGCCTCTAACCGCTTACTTTAATTTGTTGTTTAGCCAAGGTAGCACTTTTTTGGTCCTCTTACTATGTTTTTCAATCTGGGGGGAATACATTTAATCTGAGCCTCTGTTATGATGTCTTTTAAAAGGTCCCATGTAGATTGCAGGCATTTCACTTGTGTGGGAAGAGTGTAACCTAGAACAGGGATCACGGCTCCTTACAGAGAAGTGTCTGGTTTGGTGCTGCACCAAGCCCTGAGCCCTCTGACTGCAGCCAAAACATCATTTGTACCCCTCATGATGACCGAGTGCTGGGACTAAACGCCGAGCCCAAGCTGCCCAGGGACGGGAGCGAAAAGGGGGGGGGGAGCAGACTGCTTTCTCCTGCCCTTATTATTGCTTCCCAACTTTCCCTGCCTCTCCGTTGCTGGTGCTGGACATGTCGGTTCTGGAGACAGGCCTGGCCCTGCTTCAGACCAGACTTACTCCCTTTTACCTGAACAGCTGCAGAGGGACATACCATTGCTAGACGCTGGGTGGATGTTCCCATGGGGAGGTGTTTTGGTGCAGGCATGATTTCCTGGCTTTCTGCGCTAGGAGCTGGCTGTCAGCATTAGTGCCTGCGGTGGTTAAGGATATCAGGAGCATGGCCATTTGTAGAACGGACTCTCTGGCTCCTTCAGAACATTTCTGTCCCAGGCGGGTGTCTAACACAATGGCCTCCGGAATGTCCTGGTGTATTCAGTCTGATACCAAGGGATCCATGTTTGGGCCTGTTAGCAGGGGGCACCGTCACCCCAAAATAACTGGGGTGGGGGGCTGCAGTGCATGCGGGAGGTGGGATCGCCACACATGTAGACACACCCCAATTAGCTTAAAGCTGCCCAGATCAAAGCTAGCTCGAGTAACAGCAGCAGGGGAGCTCAGACTGTGGCTGCTCAAGCGCATGGCCAGAGTCATGGTCAGGGCTCTGCTGAAGAGGATCCCCTTTACAGCTCGCACTAACACAGTTAGTGAATTGAAGCTAGTGCAAGTATGTCCAGGGGCATCGCCATCACACCTCCCGCCTGCCGTGCGGACCTGCCAAATGCAAGGCTAGATTTAATACAAAATGCCCAGGGCAGCAGATGCCCAATGAGTAAAATACAGGCAGGCTGGCCTCTTACCTCCTTCGGGCTTCTGCTACAGTGCACTCGTCCTTGTACCACGTCAGCTTAGAATCACTCAAAATGTTGAAGAACTGGCACCAAAGTTTCAGGTTTCCTGATGCATCGGAAAATTGTTCTGCTCTGATCTTCCGAATCAGCTGGGGGGCTAAGGACAAGAGTGTAAAGCAGGGAGCGGTGTAAGACAAAACATACGTATCAGTTCCATTTCAGATCGGTGCTGGCACTTCTCACCCTGCTGCTCACAAGCACTTGAGCATTTACCCTGGTTACCAATGCCTAGGATTAGCGTCACTCGTCGTACAGCTTGCGCCAGGCCAGCTCTTGAAGTGCTATACAAATTGAGACACAAACTTTGTAAAAGGATGAATTCATCCAGTGAGGCAACACGACAGCTGAAAGGAAGAAAAATACCAGCTCCGACTTGAAGTGCCAAGGGAACTCAGGGAGGCAGAGTGCATTTGTTAGAGTGGGGATTTGTCCAGGACAACAGGCAAAAGGTGCCCTCGGATATCAAGTGGCCCCAAGGAGACATCTTCAATTTTACAGCTCATCTGAAGGCTAGTGTTTCCACCCCACAGTGCCCCCCCATGAATGTGCACTCCCACTTCCTGCAACACCTATCTCCATCCTCCTTGGAGCCCCCCAACCTTGCTTAGCTCATCAGGTGACAAGATCTCGGCCCTGGGTGGCCAATGGCATCAAATTGCTCTTGTTTTGAGGGCCTTCAAATAAATTTGAAATCAAACATTTTAAAATATGAGACAGGACACAGATCAGCCAGGGCCGCATGGGGCCTAAGGACTGTTCAATGCTCTCCAAACTTTACCTACTACATAATCAGGTTTGTACCTTTAATTGGGGGGTGCAGGGAGGACGGCAGCCTAAACCATGCTTCCTCTGCGTGTGCAGCACAGCAGAGACCAGGACAAACATTCAGATAACTTGGCTTTCGCTTAGATTCCTTAGGAAACAGAGAATTGGAAAGTCCCCTCTCTGGTAACCGAGTCTATCTCTATGAATTTTACCAGGAGTTCCCATATGGTGTACAGTGGATCGTCTTTTTGGGGCTCTGCAGATTCTTGGGTCCCAGCCCTACCCTAATCCTGGCTCTGCTCCTCCTAACCCTAGAAAGCCTCAGCAAAGCCCGGCTGTCTCTAGTGTCTGCGCTGACTAAGGACAACGGTGAGTGAAGTGCTGTGAGGGGAGAGACACATTAAAGGAACTTCTGGCTGCTGAATTTAAGAATGGCCCCCAAGAGGCGCCCAACGGGTGACGTATAAATTGTCCCAGGTCACTGTGGTGGGGGGCTTGAGCCGGTTCTGCGTCATCCTATTGACAAAGAACCCCTAGATATTGAACCCAGCCCTCGCTGGTGCCGACTCTGACTGGCCGAAGGGCTACAAGTACACAGGAGGATTTCACTGGCACACAATGAGAGAATGTGTCATGCTTACCATGGAGGAGCCTCTTTCCTTACCTTTAAATGGATTTGTTTTCCTCGACTCCCCTGCCTGTACTTCCGGACTGGTGTCCTCAGAGCCTTCTGAGTTCCTACTGCTTTCCTCAGAGGGCGCCTTGGGAACTTCGAGCGTCGCCATCTTCCTGGGGAGGGTTGGGGAGTGTCGTTCCATGGGAGGAGCCGGAACCGGGACAGGGGCTTGTAACAGAGCGAGGCTCTTCCTGGCCTGTCGTGGAGACACAGTGGGGCTGTCCCTCTTCGCATGCCCTTGGCTCTCCAAGGCTGTTCCCTCTGCCTCCTCCGCCTGTTTGCTTTTGGGCAGGTATATTTTGCGGCGCGCCCCAGAGGCGAGCTCCTCGGGCGTGGCACAAGGTAATGCTACAACCAGGTCGCCGGCGTTCTCCTTCCTGCTGCCCTCAAGAGGCATCTCAGAAAGCTCCTCTTCCGCCCCGCCTGTTCTCTCCAGGGGCATGTTACCCACCACGATAGAAGGGACAGAGAGCAGGGTGGACCCTTCTGCTTCAGATGCGTCCCTGGCTGGCAGCGTCCTAAAGGCTAACGGACTGACACCCAGTGTCTCTTTGCTGGTAACTAACTCTTGGTTAATCATTCCCGTGAGCCTTCGGGACGTCTGGGGGCTTAAATGCAAGCTCTCTGCACTCTGGAACAGCTGATTGGTTTGCACCCTTTCTAAGATCTTCCTTGACGTGCTGGGGCTGAGCCCGGCAATGCCCACTTCTGGCAGTGCTTTCTCCTCCCCAGGAAGCTGGCGCCCCTTCTCGTCAGCCTCGGCTTCCTTCTTTGTGGTGCCCTTGCTTGTATCCGACTCCGAGGAGGACATTTTCAAAAGCAGGAGTAAATAATTCTTCAAGGAGGACACCAGGGTTCGGTGCTGTACTTTGTGCTCCAAGGAGCCTTCCCCCTCCCGAGCCCGCTCTTCAGTCGGAGGAGCTAGAGGAACTCCTAAGGCTGCCTGGCTCTCAGCCTGCAGGTCAGACGTCCCTGTCCCAGTAGCCACCGGCTCCTTGCCTGCAGTCACGGCTCTCTGCGCACGTCCCTCCCCACTCTCAGGAGCCAGCGACACAGAGACCAGCTTGGCATCGCGCTCCTCTGAGGGGCCGGCTGGAAACCTCTCGTGGTGAGAAGTGCCAGCCTGATTTGGTGCCGATCCATTCGTTTTCTGAGTCTCTGCTTCTCTTTTCGCATCAGACCGCAGTTGGGCTGCCAATTGGTTCCCATCAGCCGGGGCTTCTTGGCCTGGAAGAGGGGAGGCCGAGCCTGGTGCGTCCATAGGCTCAGAGATCTCTGCTACGGAAACAGGACACAGCTCTTCCTCACTCACTGCTTGTTCAGGCCCGCAGGATATCCCACCTTGCACTCCGGCTGCTTCCTGGGCGGTCTCATGGCAGGGCTGTGCTGGTTTCTCCTCTACCTCTACGTGCAACACGCTGTCCCCTACCCAGCTTCCAGAGGGCTCCGTTGCTGCACTCAATGGCTGAGCTGTCTTCCCACCTTCTTCCTTCCCAGTCCGACAGACATCTTGTTTAAGGAGGGCTTGGCCTCCAGGCACATGATTTGCTTCCTTCGACGCTGACTCAGCTTTAGCCAGGTCCTCACATAAGTCATCACTTGGAGCTGGTCTTTGCAGGGGCTCTTTGCCTGGCAAATTCAGGGAAGGCCCTGCTCTGTCCTTTTCCTCCCCGCTGGGCGGTGCGAGGCCAGAACCAGCTGGAGGCCTCTGGGAACTCTCTCGGCTGATCTTCAGCATCCCTGTTCTTCGCGGCCTGGGGCGGACTTTCTGTTCAGATTGCTTCGTCTCTTTCTCCAAGCAGACAGGCTTCCCTCTTGTGAGCACTTTCAACTGGCTGGCCTGAAGATTAGTGGCCTCCCTTGGTTCCAAAGCTGGAGGCTTCAGAAGGTCGCTGGCAGAGGACATCTGCTTCACTGGCTCCTGAGGCTAGGAACAAAAGGGAAACAAGGGTTATTTTACTGCCTGGATCCACCTGGCATTTACTTAGCACCTAGTGCCCATCTACGCTACAGTGCGCAGGCTCTGGATCACGGCCTGGCTTGCCTGTGTGGACAGGACCAAACTGTGAAAGCCTGATTAGGAGAGGTGCTAAGGGCCACAAAATGTGAATGGCTCACAGTTACTAGAGCAAATCCTTTCCCAGGTGTCTGCCTGGTGGATCTTGCTAACATGCTCAGGGTCTAATGGATCACCATATTTGGGGCTGGGAAGGAATTTTGCCCGGGGTCAGACTGGCAGAGATCCTGGGGGTTTTTCGCCTTCCTCTGCAGCCTGGGACACGGGTCACTTGCAGCTTTAAACCAGCGTACATGGGGGGGTTCTCTGGAACGTGAAGTCTTTAAACCATGATTTGAGCACTTCAGCAACTCAGCCCGAGGCGAGGGGGGTCTATGACAGGAGCGGGAAGTCAGACTAGATGGCGATGATGAGCCTTTCTGACCTTCAAGTCTCTGAGTGCCCCAAGTTCTCGTTGCCTGCAGTTGGGGGGGGGGTCAAATACCTCTGAATAATCAGGTCCTCCCAGTGTAACTATGCTCCTGCCAGGTAAAGATCACGGCTGCAACAAAGCACCACCACCACCACAGTCTCTTCCCTGTATGTTCTCATACCACACTCAACAATGTAGCATTGGAGCACCTTCCAGCAGTGCATTAAGCAACGTGACATGCTTCTGTCACGTGTTGGTTGTTCTCCGAATGTTTCCGCAGGCAGAGAAGTGTGTGCCCTCTATGTGTCTTGGTGGATTGGGGCTTGGTTTGGTTTTCTACTCTTGTTTTAGATACTCACGCTGCTCTGTGCTTATGTTAGCGAAGGCGAGGTTGAAGAAACGTGCCCGGCCTTTGCAGCCGAAGGTGGGGAGGTGCGTGGTGATCCTTAGCTCCTGGGAAAGTTCACTCCGAAGGTTCGGACCAACCCCTAAGAAAGCTCTGTCTCTACTCTGAAGAGCTTTGTGCCATGTGTTGGAGGAGCGGAGTTGCGGGCTGGACTCTTCATGCCAGACTTTTCTTTTCGCATTATACAAGTAGAACATGTCAAGAAATGGCGCACACAACACACACGAGCTGGGGAAGCCACTGCCAAGTAAGAGTCATATTTTATTGTCGACTGCAAATCCCAAAACACAGATACCATGACGACACAGGGAGAATCACGCTCTCCAAATCTCCCCCTTAGCAACATCCACGTGAAAAGGGCATGGGGATGCCAAAAGAGATCAGACCAGCCGTTCATCTAACCCAGCGTCACTCTCCAACAATGATCAGCACCAAATGCTTCACAGGAAGTTGCAAGAAACCCATCAATTGGCAAATATGGGATAATCTGCTCCCTGTGAAGGTCCCACCCTAACCCCTAATAGTGAGAGATCAATTTAGAGACTGAAGCAGGAGGTTTTATCTCCTTTCCAAAACTTTTCAAAGTATTAACGACGATAAATTAGGTATTCTTGATACCCATATAAGCATCCCGTCCCCTTCTGAATCTTGCTAAACTCTTGGCCTTACTGACATCCAGTGGCAATGAGTTACATGCTGCATGAGCAAGTATTTCCTTTTATCAGTATTGACGTCTTGTGTCTTATTCTTGAGTTATGAGTCAGCGAGAACTGAAGACATTCCCAATCCATCTTCCCTAGGCTAGTCATTATCTTCTATACTTTTATCATGGTCCCTCTTACCTATCCCCCCTCAAAGATTACAATCCCAATCTTTTGTCTCTTCACACGAGAGTTTTTCTAGGCCCCTAATCATTGTGGTCATCCTTCCCTGAACCGCCCTAGTTCTGCCATCCCCGGTCCTTCCCTTTGGGCAGGATGAAGTTCAGCAGCATCACAGCCGACGGGCCACATGGTCCTCAGCGAGGACTCCTCGTGACTGGTTGAATTCTCCCTCTCAGGGCTGCATTAGCAGTGGGGCTTGGAATCCATGTAACTCTTAACTGAAGAAGGTCACTGCTCAGCGCACAAGCTCCCCCTCCCCCTCGCAAAACAAGACTCACTCTTGCCCGAGCCTGTGGTCCAGATCACCTAATATAGTCAAGTGACAGACAAACTCCACTTCAGCCCTGCCTCTGCAGAGATCACGTGTTTCAGAGTGCTGAAACCTCTTGAAAACCTGATAAATTGCTCATGTAGCAGCTGGGTGCAGGAAGCGAGGAGGCTCTAGTCCTGTCCATTAGGGAAATGGCTCTTTCCCCTTCTATTCAGCGGAGTCTGCCTTGGCAAATCATCTCCCCTGCAGGGGACTATGTTAGAGAGTGCCCAAGAACTTCCAATTCACTCCCTCTTGAATTTCCCCAGAGAGAAGAGGAGCTGAAATCAAAAAATCCCTGGGAAGCCATTACTAAAGCATTTCCTGCAGAGGGGATCAGAGAGAATTAGCAGGCCATCTTTGCCAGCAGTCGTATTAACCCACAAAAGCTATTCCCGTGGAGAGCTGGTTGCAGGCACTCACCCTGCCCCGGGCTCCTCCAGCTCTCCCAGAATAGGAGAGTTCAAAGGTTAGAACATGGCAAAAATGCAGAGCTAGGGTCCCTCACACCTCCACTTTCCCAGAGCGTTCACTACCACCACAAAGCGAAACACAAATGTTAGAGCAAAAGGAAAGAGCCGAGGTGAGGTTTCCCAAACCACCTCGCCTCTGCCCCTATGGGGACACCCTACGGCAGTCAGAATACCCAATATAACATGTTACCACTAGATCTACGTCCAACAGGACTCGGATTCACACAGTTCAGTGGGCACTCAGTGTAACCAGCTCATCTGAACTAGCCATGGGGCATTTGCTACTGTTCACAGGCATCACATGCATTCTGACCTGCCTCAAAAGAGGCTCACAACGCAGAACACGATTGTCTCGGCTAGAATTGCCACAGGCGTGTTCTCAGATTACAAAGAGGGGAAGCAGCAGGTGTAGGGCACAGCAGATGGCAGTGAACTTTGTAACAGCATGGCCTGTGTGGTATAGGAGAGAATAAGGGATGGACAACACAACCACTTCTTCCCCGGTGCATCCACATACAGAAGAGCAGGTCTCAGCGTCAACCATTATGGCAGAGTGATGGGCGTGCAGCTGCGGTTAACAAAAGCAATTCTGGCTGCCGGGTGTGAGCTACACCACAGCTCCATCTGCTTTGAAAGTCTGTTCAGCTGGATCGGTTTTAAAAACCAGTAGACTTTTTGAGGCACTTTCCCCAATGTAGGTGCTGGCACTAAAGCCCAGGCTAGGACACTGACCCTAGGGTACGTCTACCCTTGGAGCTGGGCGGTGATTCCTGCCTCAAGGAGGCATATTTGTGCTAGCTCTCATCTGGCTAGCATGTTAAAAATGGAAGGTAGCCAGGGCCGCACGAGTGGCTCCGATGGGCATGCACTCAGGGCTGCGAGTCCCTCCCGCCACCCATACCTCCATGCTATTTTTAAGTGTGCCAGCCTGATGAGAGTGAGTGCAGGTATGTTTCCTTGAGCTGGGAACCACACACCCAGCTTCAAGTGTAGTCAGACCCCGCAGCCGTTACAAAAGAGGAAGTAGGAAACTGGCCCAGAAGAAACGTTGCAGCAGGTGCCCTCCATGCAAAGCAGGGGAAGGGGGAAATGTTAAGATTCCAAAGAGAAGACACGTGGCCCTGTGACAAGAGAGCCATGTATGCCATCTCCGTCACAGCCACCCAGGAGGTCACCTCTAAAAGAGCAACAGAACATCTCTAAACAAACCCCAGAAGGACACTGGCTGTTCCTTGAGGACACCCGGAGTATGACTGACAGTGCAGGTGTACTAAGAGAAGTAACATGCCGGGCCAGTCACTGGCAATGAAGAACAGCAAATAGAGGATTCTAGGAGGGAATTCACCTAAGCCCAAACACCTAAGCCCAAACCTAAGTCCTTGAAGAGGGGAAGCCATGGAGGCTCGGATGCAGTCACAAGCGTTAGCCCTTAACTATTTGCTGGTTTGTGGCTACTTTTCGTCAGTGTTTTTATTCATTTCAACAAAAGAAAAATGGGGTGGGGTGGAGAGATGAAACCGTGACCCCTGGAAACCATGGATACAGACCCGGTCATTGGATGGGATGCTAACCTTGTCATCCCAATCAGATCATGTGACTGGAACCAGGCAATAAAATACAGTTTTTTTCCCGTCCTCCCTCGGTCAGACTCTTCTTACGGTGGATACAACCTTTGAGGTGAGAGAGATGGCCAAGACGTGGACTATTGGAGATGGGGGTGGAGAGGACTGAATCAATCATGGTGGTGTCACAGAGGAAGAACTGGCGGGCTTTGGCAAAGGCATGGATGAGGGAGGAGACAACTCATGTGACCCCAAGTTGCAAGCCTGGGTGACCCAGAAGATGGTGGAGTCAGAGTGATGGAGCGGAGGGGTGGGTTTGGAGGAGTTCAGTTTGACATGCTGGCAGCCAGACACCCTGGAGGAGAGATCCCTGAGGCAGGCAGACATGCAAGACAGCACAGAGACGGTCACAGTCAGGGTGCAGTAGTAGATGTAATCCAGGAGACAGGAGGACATCATCCCATGACAGGGGCTTGAGGGAGAAGAGCTAGTAAACCCCACAGTATCTGCAATGTCTCATAGAAAAGAGATGCCGTGAAGGTGCTTCAATACAGACTCCCAGAGCTTAACCATTTCACCAGTGTGATAATGTCAAGTCCAGGTCTTCCACTGGGGACACCTTATTAGACCTACACCGTGAGGCCAGAAGACAGAGCACAAATTCCAATTAATGTCGACGGAGTACAAAATCCTTGACCACACTGAGTTTTCTAAAGATGTTCCACAGCGAATATAATTAACGTCTGCTGTCCGTACTGTAGCCAGAGCACTTGCTATTTGATGGCATTACACTGTGGGCAGAGCGAAGACGTAGTTAATTCACAACCAATTTATCCTCTGATCCTTGAGTGGGAAGCGGATCAGGCTTTGGCTCCAGTAGGAAATTTCTACAAAAGTTTCCCACTACAGCTAACCCCTGCTCAGAGGAAATCTATTTGAGATGGTGCTGAAGTGGAGGTTGGAGCCCAGAAAACATTTGCACTAAGATCCCATCCAGTCCACGGGAAAGATTTCCCATGACATTCGATTAACACATTTTAAACACCTAGTACCCAGTGTAGATGAGCTTAACCTGTTTAGAAATGCCTTCACTTGTCATAATTGAGCCTGGGTTCCTGCAATAGCATTAACTATGACCAGCTAACATTTCAAACATGACCCTCTGTCTGCACTAGGTGCGAAATAATATTTATCAATGTGTTCGTTGGAGAGTATGTTTTCTAAGGCCTCGTCTGCACTTTTCAGTGTTGTTGATGCAAGTTACAGCTATGATCAAAAAGCACTGTAATTACAACGCTTGTGCCTGTCCACATAGCCACTGTGCCATGCTATGACTGCTAGCCAGCTTGCACTGTGTGTCAAATGTGAACTGCAAACATTGTGTACAAGAGACAAATAAGGATTGCTTATTCTTCACAGAGAATGTCTTTATGAAATAAATTGATCACAACACACAAAAAGCTGGGCTGGAAGGAGAAAGCAGTGAGGTGCAGTGTGAGCTATGAAAGCTGGTGTAAATCCAGCTATTTTTCTGGAAGCTGTCTGAAGGGGGGAAGTGAACGGGATACCAAAACGATCCAGGAGTTTGGCAGAATGTGTGAGTGGAGTTTGGAGAAGGCATGGAAAAGCAGTTCTGTATTGGCTGCAGGGAGGGGGAGGGGGGCACGAGCATGCATCTGTTCAGTCTGCAGCATTATGAGTGTCTTTAGCAGCTCCGTTTGCTCTTCTATGGCTTTTATCATGCACTTGTGGTCTATCACTCACTCCTGGTTTTCCCTCCTCTCCTGCCTATCAGTTGTTTGATTTTTGGACACAATGTGTCCCCATGCCCTTTTTTCTTCACCCCCCCCTTCCACCTCAGAGGAGTGTAGGATTTCTTGGAACATCTCCTCTTTGCTCCTCCACTGGTTTGTTTTGTATTTTGTTTTAATCAGCCGCAGGCGCTCAGCAGATGTGGAGGGGTATTCCCTGAAGGGCACATCCACAGAAGCACGATAAACAACGAGCAGAAGCACGATTGTTAGTGCACTGACAACATTGATTCATTACTGTAAAATACAGCTCTCTCACTGTCGTCTTCTGCCAAGTGCACAGCTTGACGATCAAACAGGGCATGGTGAGTTGCGCCCGGGAGAGGGGACACTCAAGCTAGAGAAAGGATGTGTGTGGTTGTTTGGGGGTATTGTTGCAGGTATATAGGGAAAAAAATTCAGGTTGTGCTACCACTTTCCATAGGCAGGGGCCATAGAAGCTGATCTCACTCTGGAGGAGTAAGCAAGGATGCTAGGGGACATCTCCAGGCAAGCAGCTTCAAATAGCTGCTCACCTGTGTGCTGCTTTGTTCCTTGCACAAGTGATTGCTGATTGGCGCAGGAACGTTTCCTACAATGGGAGAAGAAACAAAAGCAGCTCTGCTGAGGAATCTCTGGCAGAGGATCAGTGGGGAAAGTTTCAGAGAGACCTTTTTGAAGGTTTCCCCGTGAAATCTTGGCGTGCATTAACACACTTGTCTGCCTAGCTGCACAGGGGAATGGGAAGCACATGCAAACACAGCTACTCTTGTGCATTTCTATCCCTTCAACCAACTGTATAACGTAAGAAAGCAAAGGACAGCTGTACCTCATGTAACCGAACAGCATCAGCTCAAACACACCACCTACCTGAGCTCCCCTCTCTTGCATCCTGCGCCCCAGAGCTGGAGGGCTGGAACTGGCTCCAATCCTGTTGGGGTGAGAAGAGGTCCTGGCTGCCCACGTCACCAAACAACCCAGTCCCCTGCTCTGCATCATCCTCCAACTCAACCTCCTTATCCATGACTTCTTCATCGGGGCCGGGTCTGCTGTCCACTGTCTCCGGGTCCGTGGAGGTGTCCATGGGCGACCTGGCGGGGGTCGCCGCTGAGGATGGCTTACAGCTCCTTAGACAAGTAGCAGGTCTATGGCTCTGCACCAGAGCCACCATTTGACTCCCTAGCCTTTTGGTGCCCCGGCTGCAGATCCTTGATTTTCGCATGGCACTGCAGCATGTCCCGTTCGCAGCCCTTCTCTGCCGTGCCCCGAGAAATCTGACCATAGATATCAAAGATCCTTCGGCTGAAGCGGAGCTGGGACTGCACAGCCTCCTTTTCCCAAATGCGGATCAGATCCAGAAACTCTGGTGTGCGCTAAGCGGGAGAGCATTTGGTGCATGGAGCCGCCATGGTCAGCTGGGAAAATGCAATGTGAGCTCTCCACACTGACCAAGCAGGATGTGGAATTAAGAAAATTCCTGGGACTTTAAAGGGGGAAGGGCAGAGGGCTGCAGGGCGGCAGAGTTCAAACTGATGGCCACAGTGGTCAGGGTAGACAGTGTGGGACACTTCCTGAAGGTCATTTATTGCGACATAACCAAGCGTGGTGTCTAAACTGATGCGGTTGCTAAAAGTTTGGCCCAAAAAGCTCTACGCCTCTCGTTGAGGTGGTTTTATTTTGTTGCAAAAATCAGGGGAGTTGGGTTGGCAGGTGGGGGGAGGACGGGATTGCAGTGTGTGCCCCACCACTGTTTTGCCGCAAAAAGCAGACTTTGGTCGACAGAAGTCTGTATCATAGACCAGCCCTAAGAGGATGCATCTTCCAGTGTAGACAAACATTACAAAGCTGTGCGCCCAGCTACGGCTACACATCGGCTGGAAATCTATACGAGGAAGGCAGGTGTCCAGCCTCAGGAAATGCTTGCACCCATTTCACTGGAACACCTGGCGGTGCCAGCTTCCCTTCACATTCAGTGGATGTATTGCATTACCTGTGAATGTGATCTGAGCGACAGCTATCCCATGGCTCTGTGAATTCGGCTATGCCCATGCAAGGGTAACCCACCCTCTGAGATATGGAATTCATCTTTGCTGGGGTAGTACAAACAGTGTACAAGTGGTGGTTTCAGAGAGCAAAAACATGGTCACAGATGCTATAGTGCTCACTAAATGGGAAGTTTGGGCTTTTTCCAATCTTCTGGGGGAGCTGGAGCAGGGAGACTGAAAACACATGCACCTGCAGGTCTCTATCCTCCTGGCAGTGGGGCCTCAGCTTCATCTCTTTATCCATCTAGAGCTGTACTGAAACGACCCCCCTGCACACTGACATTGTTCAGATATCAAATCCCACCAGCGCACAGATCTTAGTACCCTGGGCCATGAAACGTTTTAATAAGGAACCATGCAACCTCCAGCCCGATCCTGCATTTCATGGAAAACACTTCAGATTAAGTGACAAAAATAGACATGGAGTGAAAAGAACTGGTGACAGCCAGGAACAGATGCTGCACTCCGACTCGGCCGCCAGCACACCGACTCACCTACAGCACTGTCCCAGCAGGACGGAGGGAGCCAAAAAACGGCCACAGCTACTGTATGTACGTTTGGCCGTAAACAAAATTCCAGCTGCTGCCCAGTGAAGTACAAAGCCTACCTGGCATCTCTGGTTTTCGTTTACATAAAGGCTTACTGAATGTGCCGCTTAGAAGCCTAGGCTCATTGCTAAACTGAACAGATGTCATCAGTCGGCTCGTCATACACATTCAGCATTCCCAGCTATAAACGGCAACCAAGGGTGATCTGTGCTCACTGCTTAGCTGCTTTGGAAACATTTGCCTGAGGTCAGCCTTAAAAAAAAAAAAAGAAAATAGAACTTACAGTACCTCACAAGGCTCTTTGAAGACCACCTGTTCTTCCAAGGAGACCTGATGCAAACGTCCTCCTGTCTCCTGTCTAAGCTGGGACGAATCCAGGCGCGGGGCTATGGGATTGAGAGACGGGGCAATAGGCTGAAGGGGCTTCTCAGTGGTAGGTTGTACAGAGTCCAGCAAGTCTGTTTCTGGGATGTCTTTGCCCAAGGAAATGCAAGACGTCCCAGACACGTTCCCCACGAGGAGGGAGTGTTGCATCTCCGTGCTCGGCACCACGGTCCAGCTAGGGGCCTCAACTATTTTCTTGTTCAAATCCCCAGGTGGTTCTCTTTCCTTTGTATCTATGGCCTCATCCTCTGGCAGCTTCTGTTCCCCAGGTTGGCCTTTCTGCTCCGTACCTGTGACGGCCCCTGCAGAGAACACCTCGGACGCTGGTGAAGGAGTCCCTCTTTGCTGGTTAATGCTCCCAGCCAGAGATTGACGCTCAACTCGGTTCTTGGCTTCTTCTGGGGCTTGCGGCATCTTCTCTTCCATGAAACGCTTTGCTCCGCTATCAGGATACGTGTCTGTCAAAGAGAAGCAAGTGTCACTCGAGGAAGGCAGGGAGCGTGGCTGCTGCGGTTGGCCAGATTCAGCATTTTTGAGTTCTGGAACAGCTCCTGCCAGCTGACTGTTTGTGGCTCCTGACTGCGTGCTTCCCGGCAGGCCAATGGAAGAGGCATTTCTTTGACTTTGGGAGAGGTTTTTGCTCTCTATCAGCTCATTTTCTTCACTTGAAACTTCCTGTTTTACTGCTGAGAGAGAAGCAGGCTCTTCCCCTTTCTTCTTCTTCTTCACAAAGGACTCTTTGGTGGCGGGCTTGGTTGTTATTTCCTCCACTGTCTCATAGATATATGTGAAAAAGCTATTTCCATTTTCCTCCCCGCTTTCCAGAGAGGAGTCTCCATTGGTGGTCACTTCTGCTTCCAGAGGCCTTGTTATGAAGTTGTTTGAAAATCCAGCTGTTGCATTTAAGGACGGCTCCTTGGACTCAGCAACATCTTCCCGTAATCTTGACTTGGGATCCGCAACATGTACCTTTGCTACATCTTCCTTCTCCCAGAGGGAGGCACCTGATCGCATGTTCAGATCCCCCGTCAGCCGGCGCTTCCGGTGGAATCTATCGGGGCTCGTTTTCAGCTTTTCCCCCTCCATGTTTTCTTTCCCTCGTTTTCTGCTCTGCTCTATCTCACGCAATTTTGCTTCGGCCTTTTGCTTGAGTTTGGCAAACCACCTCTGATGGATTTTATATTCTGTCATGGTTCCCACTTCCAGGACACCGGAGCAGGACACGATGCCTTTGATATTCCTAGCAGAGGCCTGGTAAATGGCCGCATCATCCTCTCTGCATCTGGTGACCAAAAACACGGTGAGACACACCTGTTCCCCACAAGGCACATGCCTGAATACCCGCCCTCCCCCCCAGACACACATCAGTGAGAACAGTACAGGAGAAGGAAACTGGGGATATTTTGGTATCACCGTTATTTTCAAGTCTGTTGGAGGTGTGAAAACATTGGGCAGGTGAACAAATGGTTGCCTACAGAAATGGCTCAGGGTGTACAGGACTGGGTTAGCGTCTGAGCTCGTTGCTGGTCACTGATGAGTTGGATACGTGTATTTAATGCTGAACACAGGCATTCAGCTGAACGCCACACTGCAGCCTCAGAGCCTTATGACTTCACAAATACCAAAGGGCTCAAGTAGGGCAGAGTCTCACAGAAACCCAAGTGCTTGTGAAACTGCCAGGGATGTGTTAGCTCGGCTCTAAGCCCTTCCAGCCACAGTTAAAGGAAAAAGACTAAGAAAAATCCGCCCGCAGAAGTGGTGACAGTTTGGCTGACGTGAGAGTTACTCACACTGTGTTTTCTTGGCCCGCTGAGGCACTCCCAATGGCTATCAGCCACAGCTGGCTCGAGGGCGCTGCCCAGACAAGCGTACTTGGAGGCGCAGATTCATCAGCGTTAGTGGTGTAGCCGTACGCCCTACCCTTCTTGTGCTACAGGGGCAGGCGAACGCACAAGGGTGAAGACAGATGCCCAGATACCCAGCTGGGTCTGGTGTTCCAGTCAGGGTGGCCTGCTTTCTCCACACCCAATGTTCCCAGAGCACTAGCAACAAGAGGATGGATGACTGCCCCTCAAGCAGGTGCCTTAGCAAGAGACTCCCGAACACACGCGAGGCAGCCATAATCGGATCCCCCAGTTTCCACATGCATCCACAATGCATTCGGTAAAAGCCCAGGGGGCAGAAGAAAGGCTGAATGTACCTTTTACCATGTACTGAAAAGGATGCTCTGCCGGGACAAACAAAGAACTTTCCGTGACCCAGCAAAATCACCACATGAAAGTAGGTGTCCCATAAAGGTCCAGGGCAGCAAGCCAGTCATTTTGAGACAAGGAGGGGAGAATAGTTGACAGTGACCATTCAGCACCTCATGTATCTGATAGACTTGTTAAGGCCACGAAGATTGAGGATGGGTCTTACCCCTCCCGTTGATTTGGGCACCAGAGAGTCCCGGGAGAAGCCACGACCCTGGGGTTCTGGTGGAACTCCTCCACCACTTCCAACACCAGCAGAAAATGGACCTGCTCAAGTACAGTATCTCGCGAGGGGGTCCCTGAAGAGGGACGGGGAAGGCAACCTCTGATCTGATGAGGGCCCCAATGCTGGAGAGACAATGACCCCTCGCCACGTGAGTTCGTTTGGTGAATGAGCTGCAAATCAAACCTGGCTCCTTGACATGGGCAAACACTGTGTGTGGGGCTCGTTGTCGGGGATTGTTCCCCCGCACAATGGACAATGTTTGCACCCTGGTGAGGGCATCACCAGGGAAATAAACTACAGCTGTCTAAGACTATTCTAAGGGTGCTAATTAACGATCTACAACTAGAAAAGCCACTACACAGAGGATTGTGAGGTGAAAACCACAGAGCTCCAACTCCAGTCACAAGCAGTAAGAAGGGACTGGGGGGTGGGGGGCAGGGCAGGGCGAGGAGCTACAGCCACGAGGCACAAGTGCTGCCCCTCTGCAAGGACTGCTAGACAAAGTTCTCGCTCCGGCACACTGGGTGTGCACACGCTCGAGTGGAATACACGGCTGCATCTGCTTAAAGAAGTTCACGTGTTTACTGTAACACGCGTATAACTCCAGCGTAACTGGGAAGTCAGTGGACGCTGGCGTAGCTATGAACTTTATGGAGAACGCATGCTGGCGTCAGTGGCTATGACCCACCCTTAAACACCGACCTATCTCGCTTATCCCCTCTGGTCTCCGCAACCCAGGACTCCAGATTCAGGACATCCGAGCCCAATTGTACACTGAGCCTGCCATCCAGAAGCTCAGCTTTCGTTTTTAAAGAAGGAACTTTCTACCCCCGGCGGCGGGGAAGAAAACCTTGCCAACGTGACCCCAGCATCACCAATGCAGCAACAGCTGCCTGACCATGCAGAGAGCCTGACACAATGGCTCGGAGTGGCGTGACCTGCCCCAAGCAGCTATGTAAGGTATTGGCCCACATGCCCAATTGCCGTCATTTGAATGTCAGAACGGTCAGTTCTTTCATTGCTGATCGGGGTCTCAGAAAGAGGGAGTCAACCACTTTATGAAGAACTGCCCCATCTGCTCAGTGTAATTTCATTTTGGTGCCACAAACAGGTAGCACCTTGGGAGAATACCAGGACTTTCCTCGTCCCAACCTGCCGGCTGGGCTACAAATAGTTTTTAAACCACCACATGACTAAGAGCTGGGACTCCAGCACCTGCCAATACCTTAATCCAGCTGCGTCCATAGACACAGCGGGGTCTGCGTGACCCTGATTTGACCATCTGGAGAGGCTACTGTGAGCAGTGCCACGGGGTAAAGCAGGTGGAGCATGTTGTGTGAGTATGGCTTAGAACAAACAGCAGGTTATTCCCAACTGCCTCAATACCCTCTGGTCCAGCTCGTCTCCTGATCCCTTCCCATCTGGATTCTGGCCTCGCCACTCCACTGATGGTGGCCTGGCCAAGGTTGCCAAAAGCCACCCTGGGGCACCCTTAAGGGGAAGTTCCAGTCTCATCCCATCTGATCGCTCTGCAGCCTTCACCATTATTGTTCACAAAACTCCTCTGCCTTTTCGTCTCATGGCTCCTATCAGTCTGTAGGGTCTCCTCCGACCATGCGGACTGATAGACATGCTGCTACCAGAGTTAATGTACTTCAGAAATATTAATACCCCTGACCTTTCCCCTACCCGCTGCTTCCTGCCTTGCACCAGAGGATGGTTGCAGGAGTGGGGGCTCTGGCTGATGCCCTGGGATGGCAGGATGGGGGGTCTGAGCAGCAACGGAGGTGACAACAACCAGAACGGGGTGGCATTAGCAACAAGGTGACAGGAAGTAAGCTGGTGCTGCAAATTGAACTGCAGACGACAGTGACCATCTCATAGCAATGGCCATAGGAGTCATTCGAAGCTCAGGGCTGAGAATGGGAGGTGGGGGTGACGGAAGGCAGGACTGAAAAATGCCTCTCTCCAACTGGCCTTCAGACAATTGGAAGCAGATTATTCGCTACAGCTTGATCTGTCCAGGTGCTCTCTGTTCAAACAAGTTATATGGATAGGGATTCCTCTAGCAAACTCAAAAGGCTCTTTCTTACTTGTATAACTGCAGGATGTGGCGGTTTCCATGGTGGAAAATCTCATACTTGGGCAAGCCACAGTATCGGTCCATCTCCTCATCGTCCTTGTACCACGTCACTTCTGGCTGTGGGTATCCTGGACAGGAAATTGCATGTCAGCACCCGGGGCATTACAATGAACGTGTAAGTCGGTCTGCAGATCTCATTCCCAGAGATAGAAAGAATCAACAGTAAATTAAACCTGAGACACTGCACTTTGTTAATCTCCCCAGGCTCACCCCAACCTGCAGGTCACACAGCGAGAGCACGCTGCGTTTTGTTCTCGTCATTTATGCTATTAGGAACACAGCTAGTTGTGAGAAAAATCTGAACCCTTCATTCCTGAGCGGGGAGAGCGGCTGTCGCGTTGGCGGTTGCTAGGAGGTGAGAACATTGACACTTTTATACGAAGCAGGCACGTTGGGCTGGATTAAGCTTAAGGTTAAAAAACAGACACTTGGTTCTCCATGGAGCTACAGCGCATCACAAAGCATCACTCTCTGTAAACTGAACCCAAAGTTTCCACTGAAGATGAAACAACCACAATTGCATCACAGTTGGTCTGCATCCTACAAATGCTATTTGACAACAGATGTTGCCTCCCTTTTCAGCCTAATGACATCATGGCACGTGGGACTGGCTGGTCTCTGAGCCAGGGAAATCGATACACTGCCACCAGGATCAGCTGAGGCAAAGAGCTGAGCCGTCAGGGCTGCCCCAAGCAAAGCAGAGTTAAAAACAGCTTCCTGGCCAGGCGAGGGGTGCGGGGCAGACTCAGATCTCTCCCAAAATCAGTGGAAACTCCTGTGCAGAGGGAAGTTGATTTAGGATTATTGGTCTCGGCTGCAGGAACAAGACAAATTATCCTGGATCAGTTCGTTTTGCAGGATGCTAGATGGGTCGTTTATCTGCGAGTGTATTGGAGAGCACTTCCCCCTCCACCTGTTATTCCTTATAACCTCCCCTTCTCTGTAGCATGTGGCTGAATTGCATGTGGGCGCTTGTAACATCCCCATCTGTAAAACGTGCAGGGCTTCCTTACGAGCTCCCTGTGGTGCTTTTGGAGATGCCTTCCTCCAATAAAAGCAGCTCTAACTCTGGTCATGATTCGGCTCCTCCCCAAGGGAGGACTTAGCTAATTCGTTTATAATCACCTGTTTCTGGAGGTTGTGCTCTGAGCACACACACGCACACGCAGGCGGAGGCTCGCAGTGCACAAGCTGCCACAACCAAGTCACCTCCCCGCTTCAAGGATGTTTGCATCAGAGAGTGATAATTGCAGCTCTAAAGCCCAAGCTATTAATCTAAGCCTCATTTCCTGCAAACATTCCTAGCCGTTTACATGCCCCATTTCCGTTGAGATGGCTAGACCAGTGTTTCCTCAACCTTTTTGATACCAGGCTTCCTATACTGTGGCAGGGAGATCTCAGGGACCGGTGCCGGTCCATGGACCGGTCATTGAGAAACACTGGGCACTGTTCATGTGTTCTTCCCCCCCGCATTGGCCCAGCCTGCCCCAAGGATGCTGCACAATGGGGGATGAGGGCTTCCCTCCCATTCCCAGGCACGGCCTAGCTTCACTTGGAAATGGCCGTAGCCCAGGGCCAGACAGGTGGAGCCGAACAAGCAGTTCCAAGAAATGAAGTTCTAATTATGTTTTTGTGGGGTGCAGCCCCATGACGGCAGCATCTCTACTCCTCAGCAGCATCAAGAGCTTATCTGGGTCATCCCCGGGCAGGCAGGGGACTGTCCCCATTGTGCAGAGGAGGAATTGGGACACAAAGATTCAGTGACTAGCTCACACCCACACAGCCAGGACTAGAGCCCCAGGCCAGTGCCCTATTCACAAGACAATCCCACCTCCATAGTCACCAGGGGTAGGTCAGAAGAGCCTCTCAGAGCTTATGCCATGATCAGCCGGACAGCCTATCCTATAGGGGCTCCACAGCCCCTGTGCGTGGAATTCAAGGTAACAAACATCTTGCGTGGCTGGGTCAGAGCCGTGTCTCCGGCCAGATTTGCAGGCAAGAGTTTCCAGAACACAGACTGCGGCCAGGCACCCTAAATATTCATTTATAGCCCTTGGCTCTTACCCGGGGTCCACAGATCCCAAAGGAGCACGGCAAGCCCCATTTGCAGACATGGAGACCGAGGCACAGAGCTGATTTAACCAAGTATATCCCAGAGCCAGGGTTAGAGCCTGTTTCTTCTGACGCCCAGTCCTGTGCTCTAGCCACTCCATGGGACTGCCACCCCTGCCTGGGCAGAGCGCCACTGCCCTGCTAAGGCAATATTTATCGTTACAGGGCTAGGAGTTTACACAGTGCTTTGCAGACATGGGCAGGACGGGCTCCCTTCTCCGGAGAGCTGAGTCTAATCAGACAGGCACAAACCACGAGCTGAGGAGATGGAGGATGCAGGGATTAGGGGAGGAGGAAGAGCTGCGAAGAGGGAGGGCTTTGAAGGAGGATGGAGAGGCAGCTCCCAGCTTAATGGGCAGTGTGGAAGAAGGTGGAAAGCTCTGAGTGGGACGGCGACCCTACTGGCGGAGCAGTTAGGGGAAGGGAAATGTAAGCGTTGGGAGCTGGAGAGGGAGCCACGGGCAGAGAGGGAGGATGGGGTGAGGCTAGAGAATACACAGAAGTGGGGAGACCTAGCAAGCAGGCGTGGATCTGGAGGAGGAGAGAGGAAAGTCAGAGCAAAGGCCCAGGTGAGAGGAGCGTGGAGCGGACCATGGCAATGGACGTGAGAAGAGGCGATATGTTGGAGCGAGCCAGATCCTCATCGTATCTCTATGGGTGCCCCTGGAGCCAGGCCCAGTGTATGACCAGAGAGCGTCCAAGCAGAGATGCCAGCAAGTCCGTGAGAGATGGGGGGCAGGGGCAGGGCAGCGAGCCGGGGGGATAGCCAGGATCATCTCTCAGCAGTTTTAAGTGGCCCTGGGGGACACAGTGGCCAGCACGTGCCAGGGAGATGAATCCAGTTGTTTCTCCAGGGCACTGTACTAGCCCCGAGTCTGCCAGGCCAGCACGTACCCTGATGCAATGCAGGCTTCGGGCAGTGGCACCACGGAGAATTTGGCCCATGATATTTGACGGGAGCCTTTCCTTCCCCCTGCCTGCCCCCGCCCCTTCTCCCCAGCCCATGATGACAACCCCAAAGCCCTGAGCTTCAATGCCAGGGTTATCTTTGACTCCTCTTCCCTTCCCCCTCGCTCACAGGTGCTCGTTAAATACCAGCCCGTGTTTTGCTACATCTCTCTCCCGCCCGCCTGCCACCACGTCCCCCTCTCAGCTGGTGGAGCCACCTCCTTGTCCTCTGCCTGCGGTCCTTGCCCTGTCAACGCACCCTGCACACTGCTGCCAAAGCCTCATCCTCCTGCACATTTCCACACGTCCTCGGTCTTTGCAGCAACTCCTCCTCTTCTTCCGAGGGAAGTTCAAGAGGGAAAATCACCTACAAAGCACCAGCCATTCCCTTTGGCCCCACCGCCCCGTCCCACCTTCACTGGGGCTCTTACGGGGGAACAGCTCCCGAGCCAACATTCACCACCTGCCTGGTCTTTCTTCAAATCACTTCTACCTGCTCCGTCAAGCCCACCTGTGCCGACACCTCCTGGCCCTCAGGAAGCCTGGTGTCTCGGATCCATGGGTCCACGTTCAGAAGGCAAGACCACTAGGCTTTCTCTCCCCCAACTCCTGAAAGGTGCCACAGGGGAAAATGAGAGCTGACCAGATCTGCTCAGGCAGAGCCTCCAGCCGAACTGAGACTTTCTCCTTTTCCTCGGCAGCCCCTCGGGCCCTGGAGCAGTCAGCCAAAGCAGAGGGAAAGGGAGTTTCTTGGCTGGCACTTGCCACCCAGCCAATAGCCATGGGAGGCAGTAGCCTCCCACAACCAGGGGAAGGGGAATAATTCACACGTTTCTGGCAGCTGCTCAAGAAAAGCCAGGAGGCTGGAGAGCATGGTGAGGGGCTCCAGCCAGAGGAAGGGGACGAGGGAACTCTAGACCCTCCTCATGCAGCATTTGGTCTGGGCCCCTTTGTGCTTCTGGCCTAGGAGACCGCCTACTCTCTCTCCAGGAGGTCAGCGCAGACCGTTCCTTCCAGCATCTCAGCGCTTTGTCTAGACCTTTTAACATTCCCAAGCCTGGGCCTTTACGCTGCCCTTTGGAGACTCCTCCATTTATCAATATAGCACTTCTGAAGAGCCATGCACCTTTTAACTCCACAGTGCTCCTACTGGGAGATTTTTCCCATCATCATGCCTAAACAATCCTTCACTGAAATGATGTTATTCCAGGGCTGCCAAAAAACAAACAAGCCTTTCTGGCCTGGAGCTTTCCCACACCATGGGCAGCTGTGTCTCGCCCTCACGCCCTTAGCAAACTAGACACAGATTGTCTGGCACATGCAGGCTTTGCTCTGCAGGTGGGACAGACCAAGAAGAGTGGCTGGGGGACTAACCCCTTCCTGCTTTCAGGATGCACACACCATCCCATTGCAGCCCAGTGCCTCCTTCCCCGTGCACTCTCAGGCTTAATCGAGAGAAAGAGGAACAGTCAATTCCCCCCCCACGCCCTTCGGAGCATGGCTTGGTTGGGATCACTTCCTCCGAGGTACATGAACAACTTTTTCCAAATTGAAGTGGTGACGCTCCGCTTGTGTAATACACCGCCCGGCCATTACGCCGCACCACGTCTAACACATCTTTAGCTCACAGAAGCCACCCCCGGCAGTGCATTAAAGGATCTTAGGGTGATGCCAGCTGGTGTGGCTCTGGGAAGGAAGCTCTGTGGCCAGTCCTCATCGGCCCTGCAAGCTACCACGTACAAGGGGCCCATGACACAAAGTGTTTGCGCTTTGCTGCTTCCATCTTTGGTTTCTCCGGCTTCATTTGCATGTGTCTCCCCTCGCTGTGCGCCCCTTCCTCAGTTCTCAGGGGCCAGTCCTACAAACCCTGCCCACGTGAACATCACTGACTGCAGTGAGGCTGCGCGCCAAAGGAAGGGGGCCTGGGAGAGGCCCTCCAACTGGACCCCGCCCCAACTCACTGCCCTGTGGGCTCCCTTTCCCCACCTTCTTCGTTGCTGCTGTGGCTATGGGCCTCGGCCAGCTGGCAATCCAGGCACCCAGGGACTGGGGCCCGTGGGGTTGGCTACACCCCACAGCACAGGCCAGTGGCTAACGCGAAAACATTCCCAGGAGACCCAAGCACACAAATGCTGCATCCGGAGCAGCAGGCTTAGCCTGCCCTCCCCTCAGGACAGCTGGGCTCAGAGTTGAGAGAGAGCAGCCCACCCTCGGGCAGCTTTCCTGCTTGGTTTGTACATTAGGACACCAGGCTCCCTTCCTCCTTGCAGATGCAGGGCCCTGGCCGCTTTGAGAGGCTCTGAGCATGGACGGCGCAGGCAGCTGTAACGGGAACGCCCCCCACACCTGCCCTTGGTCCCGCAGGGAGCCAAGAGGTGGGGGGCTACTACTGAATACAAACTTCCAGGAACCAGACCGGCTCCTTCTTCCTTTTCCCCCTGCATCTCCCCCAGCTAGGGGCACGGCCGCTGCTGCTCTGAAGACAGGAGGACAAGTCGTTCCAATGAACTAGGGGTGCAGCGCTCATCAGAAAACATCAGGGCTAAATTTACCTGTACCCTGTCCCGTTGCGGCTTGAAGGGCTGCTAAGGGGGCCAAAGGGAATACCACTGGCTGCTGCAGCGAAGTTGGGGGGGCTCTGGGAGGACTGAGCAGCAACAGGCTTGTGCAAGCTATGGTGGGTTTGGGGTTTTTTTTTAAATACACTCTCGTCCCAGGAAAACTGGAATTGTACCGGGGACAGACCCTTAACACTGCGCTTGCCCCTGCAGCCCCCCACCTGCTCCTCTGCTTGTTATAGCAGCACTGGCTTAGGGCCTGATCAGCAGATTTCAAAAGAAAAGAACGCCAGCAGCTGACAGCGTCTGATAAAGCCCTAAAGAGACCAGCCCCTGGAGCTAGCCACTTAACCCCGCACGGACAGCTTCATGGGAATAGAAGCTCAGGACAAGTAACGTGGCCATTCAATTTCTACAATCCCTCTTTTACGGCTGTCACCCCCGCAGACCCCAGGCAATGCGCACAGAGGCAGGGTTTGCTGGCAGGGACGTTTGTATGCCAGCCAGGCAGGGCCCACATTTTACAGCAGGGCATATTCCATTCCATGGCCGGGGCTTGTCCTTTACAGCTTCCCGTGGTCTCCTTCAGGACAGCAAAAGGGAGGGGAGGGGATCACCCTCCTCAGCAGAATTTGTGGGCAACTCCAGGCAAATGCATTCTTGGCTTGCGTCCTGCTAACCCCCAGTATGGAGTACCTGACCGAGGCCCTGGGGCTGCTAGGGGGGCTGGGGGCTCTGCCTGTGCACAGCACAGAACCTCATCCCAGACATCTGGGCCGAGCCTACCCCCCTGCTTTCTGGGACTCAGAAGAGATCCTGGGTTCCAGGGCAGGGAGCGCACACATACAGGATTCACTAGCAAACCCTGGAGAGAGAAAGGCCTGGCACCCGAGAGATTGTACCAAGTGAGGGCCAAGAAGAGAACCAGCTGCACCTGGAACTAGTGGGAAAAGCCACTGAGTGGGATCTGCTCCTGCCTGGGCTTCCAAAGCCAGATCCTCCTCCTCACCCCCCGCCCATTTCTTCCCATCACCCTAACCACAGCTGCCCGACCAGGGAAAATGGGCCACTCGTGGCAGCAGGAGGGAATAGGCCCCATCACATAAATCCCATTCCCTATGCTGTGATCATGTAACATAACTGATACTGTCCACCCATTCATCCCTCTTACCCCATTGCCCTCCCAAACTACCACACGCCCACGTCCCCACCAGCCAACTCGTGGGCAAATCATTCCCCTGTGTGCCCTTCATTGGGGAACAAACTAGTGCAGCAGGGAGGGTGGGGCCCAGCAGATCAGGGGAAGTGGGGAGCAGCAGGGATGAAGTGATCCATACATTCCTCCCCAGAAATGGGCAAAATTTGGGAAGATGGACACTGGCATGTGATAGTTTGAGCCATCCTATCCATTGCTCCTGAAAGCAGCTGGTCTCATCTCCAGACCGCACCTCCTGGGATCCCAACCACAGCCTCTAGCATAAAGGCTCCAAGCCTGGTTTAATGGAGCACTGGCTGGCCAGGGGGGACCGGCTCTCCCACTTCCTTTAAAAGACTAGCTCTGCGGTAGATATTTTCTCTTGTGTACCATTGCCACCACGGAGTTCCACAGCTATCTTGTGGCACCTTCCCACCCAGCTGCAATATCTGGAAGAATGGCTCTGAACGACAGGCAAGTTTTTGAACCTCTGCAGCTTCAAGCAAGGGCCATCTCTGAATCTCAACTAGAGAAGACCCCAAAAACCAGCCAGATGCAGAGGCAGACCGCACAGTCCAGAGCTGAGCGATCTTATCCCAAGAAAACTGGAGCACTTGCAGCCAAGCACCACAATGGCCACTGGGTGCAGACAAGCTGGATTAACCAGACTAATAAAGATAAGCCAAAGGAGGGGGAGGATTGTCTGTTCCCTTTGTTGCTTCTATTTAATGGATCATGGAGAAGTGAGGCTAAAGATTTTTGTCAAAATGGGTGGGTGGGTGCTTGATTTGTACATTCAAAAAGTCAGGTCTTGTTTGCCCTGGAGCATCACGGGTATCTGGGAAACTCGTAAATTGTGAGGAGGCAGATGAATCTCCAATGACTGCTAGAAAGACAGTGCTTATTAGCCCCTAGTTAGCTGCAATATCTAACACACTTTGGTAAGGAGCTAACACCTCCCACCCCTTCAATGACCGTCTGAAAGAGCTGCCCTTCCATCTCTGAAACCCTTAACACTGGCACCAGCCCAGCTGAGCTTGATAAACGGAGATGGGGAAATGCATTGTCGGTCGCTTTCATTAGCTATCAAAAGTAGCGAGAAGAGTCACAAACAGGTTCTTTAAAATACCCTTTTGTAGGTCACTTACCCACAATGCACTAGTTGGGGCAGCTAAGAGTCTTTTCTTTCCTCCCATATATTGATTCAGGGTACGTCTACACTGCAAAAAACACACCTTGCAGCAGTGAGTTTCAGAGCCCAGATCAACTGACTATGGGCTTGTCTACTCTACAGAATTAAGTCGATTTAAGTTGACGTACAGCCACCCTAGTAACTAAAGCAATGTTTCACATCCACACTACGTTCCTTCTGCCAGCTGTGTGCAATATCCGTCTTACGGGCAAGCCAACAGGCAGGTAAGTGATGCAGTGGCATCATTAACATCAACCGAAGTGCTACACCTCTCATGGAGCAGAGGTGGAGTTGAGTCAGCAGAGCACCACTGCAGCGTGGACACTCACAGTTAGGTTGATGTAAGCTGCCTTATGTTGCCCTAACTGAGGTCTAGCCATGTTCCAGGCTCACACTAGGGGCCTAAAACAGCCATTTAGATGTTCCTGCTCAGGCTGGGGCCTGGGCTCTGGGACTCACCAGGTCTACAGATATGAATATTCCCTTGAGCAGGACCATCAGCAACATTCAATCTGAACTGATCCCACACGGATCCAGCTCCCTCGCCTGGAAAGGCACGGTTCATGGGCTGGCTCAGTCTCCCGCGGAAGAAGAGGCTGATTCTGGGTCCACGGGTGGCACCGATGGTCCTGCTGAAGGGAAGCCATAACTGGGAGGAAGGAACGGGAGATGTGACTTGTGGGAGAAACCTATCTCCCAGTGGAGTCAAGACCTGCCTTGTGAGAGAAGGAGCTGACAGAGAAGGAGACACTGGATCCGGGACCGTAAAAACCATCCTCAGAAGGAGTGTAAAACTCTGCTCTTCTCAGAGCGTGAGGGGTCCTGTCTGCCCGAACCAAGGAAGCCAGTGTGAGCCAGTCAAGCATGACAGAGCTGGTTCCATCAATAGCAGAGGACTACCTCATCAGTGCCATTGGATCCTGGACTTCGTGTTTAGATGGGACAGGAGGCACGGTTGTCTTTGGATCATGGTTGGTACTGCTGGAGTCTTAGACTTGTGGGTTTTCTTGCCATGGGCCTGAGACTTAGATTGTCCTAAGTTCTCTTGGGTGGATGCTGAAGACCTGCTTGATTTAGGCAGGGCTGAATCAGACTTCTTCCAAGTGGATTTGGAGGAGGGTTTGCTCTCGTGGTTCTGAGAATGCTCCCTGTCGTCCTGAGAAGACCCTGCCAAGGGATGTCTGGGGGTGTCACCTTCATTTCAGTCAGACCTCGGGGCAGGAGGTGTATTTCATGCAGAGTCAGGCCAAAATACAGGGGGAGGGTCCCACGGCCTGGGGTCTGACTGCAGCCTCATGGCTTTTTCCATTGCGTGCTTCTTAAAGTGAAGCGCCCACTCCTCTCGGGTATGACTGGGGAAGGAGAGGCAGGTACGGCACCTTTCCACCGCGTGGGCTTCCCCCAGGCAGTACGCGGATGGTCATCACTAACGCACAGGGAGCGTGGGCAGAAAGCACACGTTTTGAAGCCTGGAGTCCTGGCTATAATCCTGTACCCATAACAGGGTGCGGGAGGGTGGAGGGAAGGGCCCCTCGGACCAGGAAGCTATCAAACTATAAAAATTTAGGGGTGTGGGGGGAACCTATTTAATAAACTCTGAAATTCTAAAGTTTCTACAAACAATGTACAGATATACACAGGTTTTAGAGATGAACAAATAAAGGTGACAAAGCTCTGGATACTGGAGGTTCCAGCGCAGGCCACGTGGCGGCAAGAAGCAACTGGCAAGGTGGTCGGTCCACTCCGCCCTTCATCCCCTCAGTTGGAGGCACAAGGAGAACAAGAGCGTATGCAACAGACCCTGCTTTCAAAATGCTCCAGCTCCGGGCGCCTGGCACACATGCATACCCACAGCGGCATGTGCACAGGGACCAGCACAGGTTTTCACTGGCACAACCCCATCTGTGTTCCCTCTGGGCACATCTACACAGCAAAAAACTCTGTGGCTGGCCTGTGCCAGCCAACTCTGGCTCCCAGGGCTTCATTGCTGTATAGACTTCTGGGCTTGGGCTGGAACCCAGGCTCTAGGACCGGGCAAGGTGGGAGAGTCCCAGAAGTGAGGCGGCAGCTCTAGCCTGGAAGTCTACACAGCCCCACAGCGCAGGGTCCATAAGCCCAAATGAGCTGGCACAGGTCAGCTGTGGGTTCTTCTTTGCTGTGTAGACATCCCCTTTGCGAGATCAAGGGCAAAGGGCAAAACAGAAAGAGAGCCGGCTGCAAAGCCACACATTCCTAGTACCTCTCCACGAGGCTACTCAAGAAAATATTCTGCTCTGCCCTTTCCAATTGGTAACTGACGCCAGCTTTGCACAGATGCCAACTTTTTATTTTAAGTGATAAGTGAGGAAGCTGTAGCATTAACAGCCCTAAGAATTCAACACCTGTGAATCACCCCTAATAACTCCTTCCCCCAAATGTGATTTTTAAAAATCAATTTTAAGTTCTTTTCAGTGGCCTTTTGGTCCTACTTTAGTCAGGTTTTCTAGCTTCTCATGTGCTCACTTGACTCCAGCAGCCAGAGAATTAGCAGAGATACCACGTCGAGAGCGAAAGAATCAGATGAACAGCTTTCCAGGCCAGAAGGGAGAACTGTGATCATCCAGTCCGATTCCCTGCATAGCACAGGCAGGAGAATGTCCAACACTAATTCCTAAAGCAGATCTTTTAGAACGAGATCTAATCTTGATTTTAAGATTGCCAGCAATGGAGAATCCACCACAACTCTTGATCGATTGATCTAATAGTTAATTCCCCCCCCGGTTAAAAATGTACACCTTATTTCCTGTCTGAATTGTCTATCTTCCAATTCCAGCCATCCAATGAAGATGCATCTTTCAATAGAATTGCGAGAGCTGGCAACACTACCACCCTCCCGTGGTCCCCCACCCCCCTTTTTTTTATTATTAACCATGAGCAGTAACAAATCAGGCAGGGGCAGGTCACTTTATTGATGGCACCATTACCTGTTACTATGCATGTGAATTTGGCATCAGAGTCCTCAGACACAGCATAAGATTTGAGGGTAGTTTCAAACTGCGGCTGGGTCTCCTCAGTCAGCTGAGCAATGATGGTGCAGAAGGTGCTCCTAAAAGAATCAAAAAGTATTTCTTAGAGATCAGATTAGGTTACCAGAAACAAACTAAAGGGCTTTCCCACCCCTAGGCCAAATAACGTGCTTGGCTGGCTGGTTCTTCCTTACATGCTAGGGTCTAATTAAGTGCCTTAAGGGAGGATGGGAACAAATTTTCCCCCAGGAGTGTGGGTCACGTGCCAGGATTACCTGGGCAATCTCACTTAATTCGCTGCCATTGTAGGGGCCTCAAGCATTGGTGTACTTGGTCCCTTCTGTTCTCTGCCTGTGGCACCCAACAGTTTAGTCTCCCGCAGGCTGCAACGCTTTGGTCTAATTTTAGTTGTTGGGTATAGAGTGCCGGTGCTGGCTGGAGTTGGCGGCCTGTGATTTACAGATCACAGATGATCTGGTGTTCCCTTCTGGCCTTAAACTCTCTCGAACAACCCAATACCTGCCTTCCGATGTCCCTCCTCGCTACTCACTGGCATTCTTACATTGGGTTGACACTTGGCTCATGGTCATTGCTTCGCTGCTAGAGCTATGAACAAAGCATTCGACTGTTAATACAGCTGGTTAAACAGCAAAAAGGGACACTGGCACTTTACGAGTCATTTGCAAAACATCCTGTTTCTTGATTTTAACTGACCCCTCAGATGAGCAGAGAAAGAATTCGGAAAAGCCAGTTTGTTCCTTTATCACTGCGCATGCTGGATGCTTCCTTGTAGCGTTTCTTAACTAAGCAATGAAATAAAAGAAAGCAGCGAAAGCAGCCGCACTTTCAGACTACCAGAGGTGCAATGAGTGAGGGTCTCGCACTGCCAGGGGAGGCGTCGCACCTTCTTATTGGAATCCTATTGTAACTGGGGAAGTTTTTCCCCACTGGTTTTGGATTTACAGAATAGGAATTTTGGGGGCCAAGTCTGAATTGACACGGTCCCTTTAACAAGTACGTGCCCCTTCTTCTAAAGGCTTTAGCTAATAGTGTGCTCCAGTGAGAATGCTTTGTTCTCACAGACCCACTCTCCTATAGGATGTTGGAGGCCTGGATTACACCTCTGAGCTAGGGGACTCTGCGTGAAGCTGGTGTGACTTCTTTACTTGAGCTCCTGCCACGGCATCTAGGCATTAGGGACCATACACCACGTAAGCTCATGCACCGTAATGTGTCGGCATAACAAGGTCAGACAGAAGCACTAGCCTGAATTTCCCAGACGACAGTACAGTCTATAAAGCTCATAAGCTGCATCTCAGAGCTCTTTCAGTGCTATTCAGGTGTGGCACTGAATGGCACATTTATTCAGTATTGCCCATCTCAGACAGTCAAACATATTTTGAGTCATGCCCTAAAAAAAAAATCAGGAGATTTGCTTCAGTACTTTTTAAAATTTGGCTCTCTGACGTCTGGTCTAGAAGGGCCTTTAAGGATCATATTTTCAGGTTCTTCTCTGCAACCAGAAGGGATAGGAATGTACTCTTTTCAAAGTGCAACATCACTCAATCCTCAATCACAGGACTCCAGGAGTTGGGGCTTTAAGAGAAACACCAAGTGCTGCCATCCAATTGGCAACTCCCCATCAATACAGAAAGGCTTAAGACTAACCCAAAAAAGTGTTTGGCTTCCATAAACATTCAGGGGGCAGGAGGAAAGGTCATAGAAACCCTTCCTGACACCTCCGTGACTGGTGCTAGTTGGGGGGTCTCAGGAGGAATAGCAACGGAAGGGCCTATACCCATGCCGTGCCTATTCAGTGAGCAAACTTCAGGCTTGAGGGCTGGAAATGAAGTTCCTTTCATCACCTCCCCTCATTGCCATGTTTTTGACGAGCAAATGGCTGTACTGCACCAAGCTTGGACACAAAGCTGCACCTCTATCAGGACTCTGAGCTGCGATAGGTGCCTAAGCAGCTCCATTGGTATCGGGGACCTACATCACCTACAGATTTAACAGGAGATGCAGAGATTTCAAGGCCAGATGGGACCCCTGTGAACAGCTAAACTAACCTCCTGTATAACTCAGGCCACGCAGATTCCCCAGAATAATTCCTAGAGCAGCTGTTTTAGGAAAAGATCAAACCCAATTTTAAAATTGCTAGCGATGGAAAATCCACCATGATCCTTAGGTAAATAGTTCCAGTGATTAGCTACCCTCACTGTTAAAAACTCAGACCTTGTTTCCTGACCAAGTTGGTCTAGCTTAAGCTGCCAGCCACTAGATCATGTTATACACCTCTCTCTTCCAGACTGAAAGAGCCCATTTGTAAATCTCTGTTCCCCCTATAGGTACTTATAGACTAATCAAGTAACCTCTTAACCTTCTTTGTTAAGCCAAATAGATTCTCCTTGAACGCATCACTCAGGGGCGCCTGCCGACCAGGGAGAAGTGGAGGCAGGACCTCAGACACAAGGGAACAGGGGCTAGCCTCCGCAAAGAGGGGGTGCCCAGGCCACTCATGGTATCACTGTAAGGAATGTTGTCTAATTCTTGAATCATTCTTAGGGCTCATTTCTTAACCCTGTCCAATTTTTCTAACGTCCTTCTTGAGCTGTGGACACCAGAACTGGACAGTATTCTAGCAGCAGCTACAGGAGTTCCAGATGTAGAGAGAACCTCTAGTCCTACTCAGGAGCCCCATTTATGCGTTGAAAAACTGCATTAAGTGCTTGTAGCCACGTGTCTGGCCCACTGGGAGCTCACGGTCAGCTCATTATCTACCATGACCCTCCTATTGTTTTCAGAGTCGCTGCTTTCCAGGAGACGCTCCTCTGCCTGACAAGTGCGGTCTCCAGTCTTTGTTCCTAGAGGTACCAGTTTACATTTAGCCATAGGAAAAGGCACATTGCTTTCTTGCGCCCAGTTTACCACACAATCCAGCACAACACTACCATTTCCCTTTCCAGTTTCTTGCTTCCTGGTAAGGGCAGTTTGCAGGAAATCCAGGACCGTGAATTCCACAATCAGTGGGCAAAACCTTGGGTACCAACATGGGCCCTAGCCAAGCCCTCAAGCCAACCTCCTAAGTTTTTATTTGCAGAGTGAGGGGTGGTGAATGAGGAAAATAAAAAGGGGGTGAAAGCTGGAATCCAAGTTTCACAACTAGCCTCTCTCTAAAGCCATGGGTCTCAATCCACAACCTGCAGGCCACTTGTGGCCCGATCAGCACACAGCTGTGGCCCATGTGAAAGCCTCAGGGCCAGACAGATAGCATATATAGCATGTGGACCGCATGCACACAACACAGAGCTGCATATGCAGACCATAACGGTAAGCAGGTGGAGAACCACTGCTCTAGAGAGAGAAAGCAACACACGATCCAAATACTCACAAACTTGCAGGAACAGACACCAGGTCTGGGGCCATCACACTGGGGCCCATGTGTTTATTCAGCTTATTCATGTTAATCAGTCTGAGGCAGGCCATTCCTGGGATCCTGGCCCTGGCAGACAGCTCCCCATATACATACTATGGGTGGGGAAAGGCTACTAAATCAATATGTAGCTCAGATCACAGGAAACAATCTACAGCCCCCTCAAACCAAAATGAAGATCACATAGGGCCACTCCCACTGCTACAGGGTAAAGCAGGAGATCCCCCACCAAGACAGTCACTGACGGGGCTTTAGTGGCCTTACGGTGAATTCATGAGGGCGTTCTCTGTCCCGGTCCCAGTAAATGCTTTTTAAATTCCTGTACTTGAAGTTCAAAGAACTTCCCGAGCATCAATTCAGCATTTCATGTAGCAGCAAAATAAACTGAGTGCCAACCAGACAACATCTTCCACGCACCTGTGATGCACACACCGAAACATACGGCCAAGTTCAGCCCTTGTGTAACTCCATTGATGTCAGTGGGTGGCACCAGGAGTAAACTTGGCCCACACCGTGCAAACTCCCAAGCCAGAAGTGAACGCAGAGCAGAGTCCAGGCCCCTTCAAGCAGGGGGGCTAATCAGACAAGATGTACTGCTAGCAGTGAGGCCTTGGTGACCCATTTCATCTTCTGTACAGGAGCAAGAACCACAGCAACTACTGGGTAAACGTTGGAGACTGTTAGCAGCTTCCAATTTTAGGTCATTTCCCCAGCAATTCCTTGAATCTCTGGAGATGCTACACTGCGGCAGAACTTCCCTTATTTGGCCACAGAAAAAGTTGTCTGATTCCAGCTGCTTCTTACATCAATGTACCGGTTTTTGGAGTGCTCCTGAAAATCCGCCCATCCTTTAAGTGGTAAAGCTGGATAGTCCTTGCCTCTCCCAGAACTGTGTGTGACAAACACCAGTCTTACTGTTTGCACATCAAGCAAGTGCTAGAGGTTCAAGCATGCAGAATGATGAGATTGTACAAGTGCCATGCTCTCGTCAGTTAGTACCAAAGCACTAAAGGTTAGTCACGTCCAGGTGACAGGTCCAGGAAAGGATTTGGACAGAGAAGTTTAATATAATATAGGTTTACCTTCCAAAGCTGGAGGGAGATAATTTCTTGCCTGATAAGCTAAGCAGAAACAGCAAACAAAACCATTAGACCAGAAAGAAGCGGAAATAAACAATTACGTAGTTTAATATTAATGATGTCATTTTGCACAGGTCAGAGTTTCTATTAAAATGGCTTATGCCAGCAAGCAGTTGAAGGCAGTTATGTAAGTTACACTGTAAACAGGCTGTGAAATGAAATGGTCATTAACAGCAGAGTAAACATAAGAACATTTCATACGGGTCTTAAAGGCTAGACTTCGAAATGTAACTGTCCTTCTCAACCCTTGGGGTCCCCCCCCTGGTGAATATCAGTGGGGCTTTGGAGAAAAGAGTCTCCGTCACAGCCTGGTCAACAAAAATCGGAGGCAGTTTTATCATAAGTCAGTGAGGCGTAGCCACCCTGCTGCGTGTGGGGCACACAGTACAAATTGGTTGGCGAGAAATGGCTGCAATTCAGACCCTCCTGGCCAAATGAGACTCTCCAGGAGAAATGGCAGAGACCACAAGATCCTGTGGGCTCGAGAGCGCTTCCGCGGCTTCGCTCAATGCCAGATCCACCAGACTCTGCCATTACAAGGACACCATGTGAACGTCAGAGCTGTGGAAACTGTTTCTCTCAGCTAGGCTACTAGCCCCACGCAGACACCGGAGTCACATCAGCAGGGGCCGGTCAGTCTCGTTTCACAGCTTGCTTTGCTGGCCAGTTCCTCTATGGGGCGAGCGGGTTTGTTCACACCCCTGGGGACTTGTGGTGCCTAACACCTCTCAACACATGCTCGGCAAGCCACATGTTCTTTCCCACAGCTGCATATGGGACAGTAACTCTCCAGTCTAGGTGAGAGGAGAGCACCTTCATCTCCCCACCCCACCCCATTGCACCAACCCTTCCAAAATACGCTAACAGCTCGCTCCTGGTTTCTCCTGAAAGCAGGGAACTCAAGTCCTACTACTCCGCTCCCCAGCCACCCACACAGCTCAGATGTGCTTCAGGCTCTCCATTCTCCACGGTCGCCCCCCTCCCAAGCAGTCGGCCCAGGACACGTTGCAGACAGCAGCAGCTGCACAGATGTGGCACTCCCATGCTCCAGGCTGCCCCTGCAGCTGTCTGAAGTGGGTGTTGCGAGGCAAAGAAAGAGACCTAGGGACAGGGAGTGCGCCCATGACAGGGATTCGAAAGCATTTCGTCACTTTGTACTGGCATCCTGCGTCCCTTCAACCTTCCTGTCCGTCTTTTCTTCTCGGGTAGCTGGGGACAGGAGTAGCCGATGCTATTAAATGCCTATTGGAGAAAGGGGGAGGCGTGCCACAGTGGCTTTTTATCACATATAAGAAAACTACATTAACAATGTTTCTTCAGGTTGTACAATAAATCACTCAGGGATTAGGGATCGTACCAGTCAAGGCTCCCTGTACAGCCATGGCTCAGCTCCCTTGTGTGCATGCACCACGGTACAGTCCAGTTACACGATCACATTTTCCACAGAAGCCCTGCCTCATTCAGGGCACAGTAGAGAGCTGCTGCTCAGTTATTTCTTTTGATCTTGGACGTGTAATCATAGAAGGTGAGGGTTGGAAGGGATCTCAGGAGGCCTAGTCCCACCCCCACGGAAAGCAGGGCCAACCCCAACTAAATCATTCCAGCCAGGGCTTTGTCAAGCCAGGCCTTAAAAACCCCTAAAGATGGAGATTCCACCACCTCCCCAGGTAACCCATTCCAGTGCTTCACCACCCTCCTAGGGAAAAGCTTTTTTCTAATATCCAACTTAGACCTTCCCTGTTGCAACTTGAGACCGTTGCTCCTTGTTCTGTCATCTGCCATCACTGAGAACAGCCTAGCTCCAGCCTCCCTGGGAGCCCCTTTCAGGTAGTTAAAGGCTGCTATCAAATCCCCCCTCATTCTTCTCTTATGCAGACTAAACAGGCCTAGTTCCCTCAGCCTCTCCTCATAAGTCTTGTGCTCCAACCTCCTCATCATTTTTGTTGCCCTCTGCTGGACTCTCTCCAACTTGTCCACATCCTTTTTGTAGTGGGGGGCCCAAAACTGGACACAATACTCCAAATGTGGCCTCACTAGTGCTGAATAGAGGGGAATAATCACTTCCCGTGATCTGCTGGTAACTTGTGACCACTGCTTTGCTACACCCTCTGCAAACACTGCACAGAATGTGAGATTATCAGCTGTGTCTTGGGCTCCTCAACAGTAAAGGACCTAAGCAACTCAAATATTAATGGATGTAACGTCTCAACACCCTGGGGGGTTGGGGGAGGGGTCTGGTTTCTACAGACTGGACATTATGCTACAGGGACACTAAGGCCAAAGTTTTAAAAAGTCCACTATGCCTTTTCTACACACAGATACACCAAATTTAAACTATATTAAACCAATTTAAGCATTTCACACAAGGAGGGCTTCATCAGTTTCCAAACCAATTTAGTTAAATTGGTACAGCTTATGTTTAGACAAGGCTCACGTTGGGTGCCTCAATGACTGAGCGCTTAACTGGAGACATCTTAGGGCCCTATTTTTCAGAGAACCTGGCAATGGTATAGGAATTTGCAAAGGACATGGCAGACAGTTAATCCACACACTCTAGTTGGAAGCGGGAAAGGACACTCTCCAAGTCACTTGCACAAGGCCACAGAACAGGTCACTGGCAGAGGAAAGATTCAAATTCAGGGTCTATTGAGTTCCCTGGAGCAGACCCACAACTGACCCAAGTTGTCAAAGATCCACAGATTTAAATGAGGCTATGACAACTTCCACCAGCTCCTGCTCATTCCTTCAGACCTTGCTGCCTGACTGCCAAGGGTGAGAGTATCTAAAGCTCCCACTGATTTCAGTTGCAGCTGAGGGTTCAGTTTCTGAAAGTGAGGCCCCAAGTTTATCGAGATGGGCACCCAAGAAGAGAGGCACCCACACAGTTAGTGACCAGCTCAGAAAATATTGTTTTAAGTGACACCAGCACCACATTCAAATTCGCTAGCAGCGGCAGGAATGGAATTCACTTGTTTTCTGCGACGTTCACAAGACTCTTTTCTCTTCCTGCCATCTCCCCTCCTGGGAACGGCACACCTAACTTCCACAAATCAAGCAAGAGTCCACCAGACAACAGCTACCTTCACAATATAAACCTGATTCATCCCCTAAGACGGTTGTTCTCAAGCTGTCCAGGCTACCGTACGCTTTTCAGGCAGCTGATTTGTCTTGCGTATGCTAAGTTTCACTTCACTCAAAAACTACCTGCTTACAAAATCAGACATAAAAATACAGAAGTGTCACAGCACACGATTACTAAAGGATTTTTACCATATAAAATAGCAATGAGAAAGTAAAGTGACTGGAATATAAATATTGTACTTACATTTCAGTGTATAGTAGAAACAAGTCATTGTCTGTATGACATTTTAGTTTGTACTAACTTCACTAGTGCTTTTTATGCATCCCATTGTAAAATCAGGTAAATATCTTGATGAGTTGATGTACGCAGAGGTCTTCCAGGGAGTACAGCAGGGCACATGCCCCTGGTTGAGAACCACTGCCCTAAGCGTCACCCGCCCTGTATAATAAGGTAGGGCGTTCCTTGTATTCAAGGGGAAAAAAGCCGTCTTTATGTGCAACTCACACCTGTCAAATTTCGGAGTCCTCCTGCAAGCCAAAGAGGCAGCAACTGAAGGCACTCAATTTTAATAATAGACGACACTAGACAACCCGAGGAGTGTTGGTGCCACAGCCCAGTTCCATTTATTGCATAAGATTTTTTGTTTTAAAATTCAATTAATTGCAGCAAGTATTTCTAAGTCCCCTGGTGAAAAGAATTTCCCCTTCCCTCCCAAAAATATCTGCCTTCACCTAGTCCGTCCCTTGTAATTATTTTGTTGAATGTCAGTGTTCTTCCTGGTCAAGCCTGCATACTAGAAGGGACAGAAGTTGATGAGGGGATATCTGGATCTGCCTCTCTATAGTGTGGCTCCCCATATACATATGCACATGCAAGTACACACACTATAGCTGGTTAGCAAGAGGCAAGATCTACCGCTCCAGAGCATGTTGTCTATGGGAGTGCTATTGGCCCGCAGGTCAGCGGATCAGAGTGGGGCCCACACAAAGTGAAGCTACGCCTTCATTCACTTAGCGGCAGAAGGTGTAATCATCCAGGAGAGCCCTTTCAGACCATGTCTCATACTATCGGTTTTACTGCACTCTGACATCTGATACTGTTTGGCATTTTTTACCCATGCACACTGCTTGGTGTAAGATTTCATTTGAACTTCTGTCTGCAAGGTTAACTTTACTGGAAACAGACAAACATAGGATCATAGAAACGTAGGGGTGGAAGGGACTGTTGGAGCTGCACTGAACATTTTCTAATCTTGCTACTGTCCAGTAGCCACCTTTGATTGTATAAGAGACACTGTGGGTGAGGTAATATCTTTTTCTGGACCAACATCTGTTGGTGAGACAGACAAGCTTTCAAGCCACACAGAGCTCTTCAGGTCTGGGAAAGGCTCCTGGAGGGTCACAGCTAAATGAAGGTGGAACAGATTGTTTAGCACAAGCAGTTAGCACATATTTTAAAGGGATCATTCAAGGTAGAGTGGTCCATTAACATCTCTGCAGTCATAGGAGAAGAAAGGGTTAGTGGGTTACAGTTTGTTGTAATAAGCCATGAATCCAGTGTCTCTAAAAATCACAGAACAAACAGCATCTAGCAGCGTAATGAATTTAAGCTCCCAGGCTCATCTTTTGAAGTGTTGTGCAGGTTTCCTTTGAGGATGAGGACTGACAGGTCAGATATAGAGAGACTGCTTTGTGAAAAAAGTGTTCGCCCATAAGCGATAGGGTGTTTTTGGCTCTTATTTTCCTGTGAGAGTGCATTTGAGTGTACTCTGATTATCTGGGTGAAATCAGAGAGTTATTGGGACAGTTAGTGCACTGGATGAAGTACGCCACATTCTGATGGTGAACTTAGAGAGATTGGTGGTTGTTTGAAGTGGGGGTTCAGGAAAGATTTGTTTCAAGATGGCATCCCCATCAAGCATGGTTGTAGTTTGACGATACCCCATATGGGTTCCAGTGTGGTGTGGAAGGTGACAACTAGAGGCGTGTGGTCAGAGGGGAGTTTATTTCTGTATTGAAGCAACTCCTCTCAGGGTGTTTGGGTGGCCCGTTTCATGACAGGATCTACTTCTCTGGTGAAGTGTCCTTGTTTGATGAAAGCAGTGTGTTAATGCAGCTATCCAGGACTTTCTCCTTGGAGTTCATTCTGAGATATCTGAGTGCCTGGCTGTAGCTAACAGATTACTTGGAGCATTTGGGGTGGTCGCTGGCTCTATGAAGGTAGGTCTGGTGAGCCCGTTTTTTTTTTGGGGGGGGGGAAAGAGGGGGTATATGGTTGTTTGTAGGGTCCCATCACTGAAGCGGAGTGTGGTATCCAGGAAGCTGATGCTAGTGTGGGACTGTTCCATGAAGTCTGATGGACAGGTAGTGGTTGCTGAAGGTGTGGTGGAGCTCTTACGGGTTTGATTTTGTGTGCATTTTGAGTTTAAACAAAAAAACCAATGAAGCTATTGCAGATGATGTGATCTTAGACCACTTCTAAGTATTTCCTGATATACAGTGTCCCATTCCCTACCAAATAGATCATGCATCAGCATTTATGTCACAAGTGTGCTTAATGGTTCATACATCACGGTAATTATTAGTTCGTGGCACAACTTTATCAGTAGACTGCAAAGAGCTTTACAAGATGTTTTTCAGTAGTATCACTCACCATTTTATGGACTGGAAAACTGAGGCACAGATGGATTAAGTGACTTGCCCAAGGTCACAAAGCGAGTGTCAGCATTAGAGCTCAATGCATAGAAGATGGTATTGTCTGCAGAAATTATTCTCCATTCAAAGTGCGTAGTGTTTGGTTTGTATCTAACAATTCAAAGTTAAGGTTCTACTTCACAAAAGAGCCGAAAAGTCTTTAAATGAACAGATTAGGTTGCCTGCGTGACCCAAACTCAGCCCTGTCTCGCCCTCCCTAAGGAAAGTTACAACCTGTGACACAGCCATACCCTATCCAGCACAGGTTTATGGAGATTCAAACAAAGATTAGTGTTTGTCGTACAAATTAGCTTGATGGATACCTGGATAAAGTTGTCTCAGAGGGCCCCAAATCGTTCACTCTGGCAGAGCTCATTGTTCATACTGGTAATCAGCCCGCTTGACACTTTTGTGGTTGTTAACCAAATTCACCACTGTGGTGGGCACACATTTCCTAGCCCAGAATCAGAGTGTGAAATGGGGGGGAATCTATTATTGTTGAGATGGGATCAGAATTGGTGTGTGGGACACGCTGCAAACAGCTATGATTGGCTGTCAGTGAGGACACGAACACTCTTTTGTCCAGTTACAGAACATCCTCATAACAGGGCTTGCCGCAAAGGTAGAGACAGACTCTTACAGAACACGGCACTGATACAGGAGCTGCGGGTGAAAGAAGCCACCCTGCAGATCTCCATCAGTTGGGAGACGCCCAGGTGCAGGACATGTTAAGAGCCTGTGGGCATCAGTTTATTACAGTCCCAAAGGAAGACTAAAATCCACACAGTGGTTCTGCCATCTGAACAATGCTAGAAGAAAGATGCACAACCAATTAATAATAATATCTAGTGCTTGTATAGAGTTTTCATCACTAGATTTCAAAGAGCTCTGTAAAGAGGTCAGTTTCAGTATCTTCCCACATACTGAGTCTGGACCAGCTCACAAGTGCTCAGCCCGTGGCCATGCTGGATGTAGCTTGTGGACATTGGCAGGTCTCTTTTAGGAAGAGGCCTAAAAATACAGCCCCGTCATGAACCAGGGGGCTCTTTGTGCAGAAAACTGGTCTCTGCCCCCAAAAGCTACAATCAAGAGACCATCTTGTGAAGAGTTCTTTACTCTTTTGGAGTGACTGATTGAAAGGCAGTGGGACTGAGACCAGGACGTTGTTCAGACAAGCTCAACGCCCGGAAATCCCCACAACAAGGATGTTAAATCCTTCCTAGAGTTGGTTTCTTCGCGAACATTTGACAATGAGAAGCTTATGAAAGCCAAACCACCAGAGAGGGAACTCCCATAAAATAAGGAAGCTGAGCAGGCTTTTCAGGAATCAGACAGACTCCTGGTGAGAAAAGCAGGGTATTTAGAAATTCACTACACATGCCAGCTGAACCATGGATCTCTGAGCTGAAATACTATGGAAAAGAAAGTTATCCAAGACAAAGTTAGGAGGGGCTAGACCAGGGGTCGGCAACCCACGGCTCCAGAGTGTGGCTCCGGAGCCGCATGCAGCTCTTCAGCCCCGGTAGGTTGCCGACCCCTGGGCTAGACCCACAAAGGGACAATGCCAACTCCACACAACTGAATTGTCAACCCTGAGTTAGACGTCCAGATTCCCCTCTCAATGCAATTTCTATACTGCACACCGCTGGTGGCAGCGTGTAAAGGGGATGCATAGCTACCTGCTACAGGCTGGCAGAGAAGCAGCAGGGAGCTGCTGGAACCTTTCCATGCTACCACAATCTTTCCCTGGGGCGGGGAAAGGCATAAATATTTTTTTCCCTGTGGTGGGGAAAGGCACATATGCATATATTTTATTTCTTTTACAGTCGAGTCTGCTTTAGTGGATAGCCTCGGGACCAGACAAACCTTATCCACTTATGTGGAGTATTCACTTATCTGAAGTCATTAACATGTGAAAATGGGTTACCAGACTAAAAATTTATATCCACTAAAGCGGATTATTCACTTAAGCGGTATCCACTTAACCGAACCCATTTTACATTGAAAACATTATGATCAAAACGGGACCATGGAAACAGTATCCACTTATGCGGATTATCCACTTACCAGGAATCCACTTAAGAGGAGCAGACTGTATTTCTTTATTTAACCAGTTTTAAATGTGCTCCCTTTTCAGTTCCTTGTATTGCAAGAAAGGTTGAAGAATACCCAGGTTATAGTCTCGTCTCCTCTAAAATAAGCAGTCCTAATCTTTTCAGGCTCTTCTCAATAGGTGTCCGTATCCATCTAATCATTTTCACCTCTTCTAGTTCTCTTATCTTTTAAGTGAAGGGGACACAGTATTCCAGGGACACCACTGATTTATATATAATGGCGTTATCTTGTCAGCATCATCTATCCGTTTCTTTAAAGCACAACATCCCGTTTGCTTCTGTCACCACCCCTGTGCAATGAGCAGAGGCTTTCCTTAACATGTCCACAGTGATGCCCAGGTCATTTGCCTGAGTGATTACAGCGAATTTAGAACCCAGCAGCGTGTATCAGTCATTCAAATATGCACCACCTAGCATTTGTAAATGTTGTATCCCACCTTCCATTTTGCAGTTCACTTACCTAGCTTTCTTAGGTCCTTCTGAAGTTCATAGTCTTATCTAGATTGGGCCAACTAAAGAGCTGTCATTTCCAAGTGATGCAGCACCATGGTTCACTCCCTTTTCAATTCTCATTAGGATACAATCTTTAATTACGTGATAACAGACTATTCCCCGCCCCTTCCCCCCAGTACCTTGCTTTATTCAGGCTCTGCTCCTGTGCTACGGAAGACAAAGGAATTTTGCCAACGACTTCAGTGGAGGCAGGATCAAGCCCCCAGTGCACAGAATGGACAGTACTTCAGGTATAGTGAGGGAGACTGTTGGCTGTAGGACGCTGCCTCATTTGTTGCAGAAATAAGGGGTGCTGTGAATGAGGGAGCTGATTGCAGGAAGAAAAAGAGAGGTTTTGTGGTTAGGGCCGTTGAATGCCACCTGGAACATTGGATTCTCTCTGCCTCTGACTTCCTATGTGATGCTGGGCAATTCACTTCAAAGTTTTCCCATGTGGCCACTAATTATGTGCACCTCATTTTCTTGGGTGCCCAACTTAAGGCCTAACATGCAGAAGTGCTAATCAATCACAGCTGCAAATGAAGTGGACTCGAGTACACTTTAAATATATGAAGTCCGCTGGGGAAAAGAAAAAAGAAATCAGTGAATGATTTAGACATATGCCAGTTTCCACCTGCAGAATAAAGATAATGCCCTCACCTCACCGCAACGGTGTGAAGAATACATTCTTTAATGTTCATGAAGCACACAGATGCTATGGTGACGACCACCATCAAACCGAAGAGATTAATAATTCTGTAGTTAGGACAGGTTTTGGAGGGGGTGCAGTTTACCAGGCCCGAGATCACACTGAACGATGAGAACAATAAGTATTGAATAGCTAGCCATTCTGTGAGCACCAGCTGTCCTGTGCGCTGAGCGAGGCAGCAACCCTTTGGAAATAACAGCATGTGATCATGTAATTAGAGACTGTACCATAACAGAAACAGTGCAGAGTAGAGGGCCCAGGCAACCCTCATTCTGATGTTTCCCAACTTTTGAGCTCCTGTCGTTTCCGCTTACATGCGGAAAAGTCAAAAGAACGTGAAATGAGTATACATTTCCTGCCACCATCCTCAGAATCCTTGGGGGCACCCCACAATTAACCTTTTGCCATGCTGAAAACTGGCCAGTGATGGTGAAATCTTCACTAGAAAATAGATGGGCTCTTAACTCAAGTTAAAAGAAGGCAGGGCATGTCTTCACATTAATTCAAGTTTACCTTGACCTGCTACAGTATGTGATAAATGTCAACAGCCTGGCCTGCACTAAGGTGTACCTCAAGTTGGCTATTAGCATTAAGGGGTATTTTTAACTCATTTTTCTCTTAGTGAAGAAAAGGCCTTTTTCCTACCGTTTTCCCTTTTAACCCATTTCTAATCCAGGACAGTAGTTTATATCTCTCACCTCATGATTACCTAGGCTATGTCCCCACTGCTAAAAAGGGATGTTATTACACTGAGAGTACACAAAAGCTCCCTGTGAAATCTTAGTGGAGACAAGGCACAGGTAGTTTTTACCATGATACAGCTAACTGAAGTCACTACGGTCTCCTTCCACCCACAGTTAACCTCACCTACCAACACAGAGGTACACAGAGGAATTTGTGTCCATTAAGATTTTATAGCACAATAGCTATCTCAAGTCAGCTTGGCTTGTAAAACCAGCTCTTTTCAACAGTGAAGACATATCCCTAGTCTTCTTACTCGCTATTGAGAAGAACTGTCAAAGAATTTTTCACAGTCCAAATAAATTATAGCAATCAGCTCTCCTTTATCCAGTAGGGCTCTAAAGTTGAAAGAATTCCAATAGATTGCAAAGGCATGATTTTTCTTTATTAAAAACTGTGCTGGTTGGTCCCCACCATAACATGCTCTAGGTTTCTTTCCAATTACTTTTGAGTTATCACTAAGGAAGCCTCATTGATCTGTAATTCTCTGATCATCCCTAGTGCATTTTCTTCCCACATTACAGAATAAAAATATTGTACCTATTTCTCTGGTCTAGCAACTGTTCTAAATGATACAGCAAATATTTGGTATCAGCTTAGCCACTTCATTCTTAAATTCATTCAAAACTCTGGCATGTACTATCTGGCCCTGAGGACTTGTTATTCTGCTATTTATGAATTTGTTCCAGCACCTCCTTTTGACACTTCATTCTCTTAGTACCTTTTTATTACCTGAAAAGTTTGGGTTTAATGTAGGTACTGCGATTGTATCCTGTGTGGGGAAGACTAATGCAACAACTTGTCATCTTCTCTGCACTGTACTTATTCCACCTAAATGCTTCTTTCACTCCCTGTATTTATCTCCAAATTCTCATGCTTCCTGCTTCTGATGCACAAGTCTGTTTTATTCATAAACAATTGCTCTTCAAATTCCCTCTTCACCTAATTTCCAACTCATATTTTACTCCTGTAAAATGTAGTGATTCATTTATTTTCCTTCTAGTAAATTAAGACAATGGTTTGCTTAGTTCTACTGAAAGCTTCAAAGCATTCATAGCTTGCAAAGATGTGATTTAGTGCATAACCTGGCCAGCAGGATATTTATTATGGTGTGGACACATGAGAAGCAGAGAGCCATGTGTCAGTTTCAGAGCCAAGGCTGAGTTTGCAAAGATAGCAGATGCTTTTAACTGTATGCAGGGAAAATTTGACAGTCACTGAGACACAAATGACTGTAAATTTGGCACTTTTCAGTCACTCTTCAGACAAGAGCATTAAGGAGCAATTACTTGACACAGCCAGATTGCCAACTGTCAGCAGGTGTCTAAGATCCCATTTTTGGGCAAGATTCAATATTCTTCTGAAAAGCCAACTCCCGTTGTAGCTACCTTTCACCCATCTACTGGAGCCCTCTCCCATGAGCTGTACAGCAGGACACATCAAACAAGCAGCTCTTGGATCACACTGATCTCCTCAGCCCTGGGCAGCAGGCAGATCTCTGTGCTCACTACCAGACAGATCCACATCTGATACTGGGGAATCACGGTTTGCTACTAGGCAGACTTAAGGACTTTGTGGCATACATGCACCACTTCACCAACTAGTGGGCGTGAGCGACCCAAGGAATCATTTCCTCTCCACCACAGAAATCTTGCAAGAAAACTGCACCCCTCAGATACAATGGAGCTGCCATAGCAAGAATGAGATTCTAGAGAGCAGCAGGTAGAGTTTTGTTCCACATACAACTGCAAGATGCCTGCTCCTTAGCTGTCTGACAGCAATAAAACCCCACCACCACATACAGAAGTTACCCCCTTCCTCCCGGAGCAGAGGGCAGCAATAATGCACTTGTTTCTCTTCACACAGACTCCGTGGTTATGTGTGGGAGGCAGACCAGGCCAGCGTTGCAAACTCAGGGACCTACAGTTTGTGTAAGTGGCTTGCCCGTCACCCAGGAAGCCTCTGGCAGAGCTCGCTCCCAGTCACACACACCAAAGACAAGCTCATCCTTTCTCCCATGAGGATTGTCGTCAATCAATGCAAAGTCACAAAAGTACAAAGCTGTGTGTTAAAGGACTACCCTACCAGTCAGAAAGACGAGTCTCATTGGGACAATGCCTCTCTGCTCTTGGCCCTGGAGCATCATTCTTTTTATCTATTTATAGGCCACTCATCAAAGTATATTTCCGAGTTGCTTATACAAGAGTTAAGACAAAGCTTCCCAAGTTCTAGACAAACTCAGTAACTGTTTGGGGGTCTGGGGACCCACTACAGGTGAAAGTAATGCACTGGGTTTTTTGGCTTTCCAGCCAGAACATTTCCCGTGATCTAATTTACAGGCAGCCGAGGCCTGCTACGGCTCTTCCGCGCCCTACAACATTCCTTGCTGTGGCCCGCTGAAGCCATTTGAGTGTGCGCGTTGGTTACCTGGGCGAAATGCTCAGTCCAAGCTCCCCCACACTTCAGAGCAAGCCTAGGGAGGGTACCAAAACTGGCTGCCAGAGTGGCTGGCAGGTACCCCCCACGCCCAGCGAAATCCACAAGCAGAGAAGCAAAGTGAGCCAACGCCGCACTGGGCGCACACGCGTCGTCAGAGACTGGCCGCATCAGCCCCTGCCAAGAAAGGGCGCAGGGCCCGGGCACTGAGCCCTGGGCACCGGCCCACAGCCCTGATCCCACACCTGGGCGGGTTAGCAAGGGGCGAAGCCTCATGGCCTTTTCTGGGCGCAGGCGCCTCGTGTAGCCTGGCCAGGCGGGCACAGGTGCCCTGGCGACACAAGCCGCCGGGGCCTGGCCAGCGCAGAGCCGGGCACGTCCCCCCGGGGCTCCTGAGGCCCTCTCTCGCCTCCTCCCCGCAGCGGCAGCGCCGAGCACCCGCCCGCGCCGAGCACCCGCCCGCGGGGCTCCCACCTGTGCTCCGGCCGGATGCTGAGCAGGTAGCTGCGGCTGTCGGGCCGGGCGTCCCAGCCGGGGCCGTCGCTCTCCGCCGCGGGGCCGGGGCCGTGGAGCGCGGAGCGCCCGTTGCCCGAGTAGGAGCGGCCCAGCGGAGCCCGCCGGGAGCCCATCTCCGCGGGGCCGGGGCCGGGGCCGGGCGCACTGCGGAGCGCAGCGGGCTGCCCGCGGGCGGTGCCCGGCCGGTCCCGCCCCGCGCCCTCGCCGCTATTTATAGAGCCCGCGCCGCGCCCCGCCGCACATGGGGCTGTCACTCACGGCCGGCCGGCCGGACAGACGGACGGGGCGGGCCCCAGCCGGGCTCCGCCACCGGGCCCCGGGAATCCCCCCATCACATGGGTCACTGGGAGCCACTTCACCAGGACCCCCTCGCTCCAGGAGCGGGGCCTCGCAGCCACTTCATCGCCCCTCCTCTCTCCCCCTGCTCCTCAGCCCCAGCCCTGGGACCCCCCAGACACACACTCCAGTCCTGCCTGCCCGTCGGGCTCCCCTCACACTCCTCTAACTGCCTGCCCCATAACAAAGCCCTCACCTCCCACCCCGGGTAACCGGGACCTCCCCACACACCCTCCCCAACCCAGACACTGCTTTCCCCCTCTCTCTGTCTGGGCATCTTCCCCCCCAACCCATCTCCCTCCACGGGGGCCTCAAGATCACCCTACACCCCCTTCTCTGCTCCCTAGTACTGGGCATCTCCCATGCCCCTCCCCACATAGTGAGGGTCTAAGGCTCAATTGTATTTTCAGGGCCCACTCACATGGCCGGATTGGGGGGACAAGGTCATTACCCCATCACGTTAGTCTGCCACAAATGTAAGGGGCTGTTGGCCGCTTTCTGAAATCTAGGGGTTTTTTTGGTTGGCCCAAATAGCAGGAGAAAGGGGAAAGGCAGGAGAGGAGCCTGGACCTAGGGACTGACCGGTCTCCAGGACCAACGGCAGAGACTAGCACTCCATGTCCACCGGATGGACAGAGTGGGCAAGCCAATGAGGAGATCAAGAGCCCAAGGCCCATCCTATGTGAGTTGGGGCTGCCAGGGCCCAGTAAAGCGAGCCAGGGGGAGTGCAGCTGCCCACAGCTGAGCTGGGGCAAGGCCAGAGCCAGAAGAGCCACAGCTGAGTTGGGGAAAGGGCAATAACCCAGGTGTCAGGCAGTAGCCGGAGCCAGAGCAACTTTGGCGTGATAGTGGTGGGATGAATCTCCTGCTGCCGCAGCAGGGTCACGCGCTGATCTAGGGAGAGGGGAAGAGATGGGCCCTTTCCCAAAGTCTGTCGAGACGGCATTAAGTGCCAGACCCGGAGAGGGACGTGGCCTGAGAGGAGGGCCAGCACTGAAGGTGGAGAACGGGTTCTGTCGCAGGGAGCCCCATCCCAGCAGAGTGCCACCAGCAGCATCACAGCCGCACAGCCACGTCCAGGACGAAGACACCGGACTTCTAACTGGTTTGTAACCGTAAGTTGATTTGCCAGTTAGAGACTGCGGCATTGAACTGTACCCAAGCCACTTCCTCACAGGCCTGACACTCTGAAGGATTTTCAATCCCCAGAGGAATGGTTTTGGTGTAAATACACCGTATTTATGTTTAAGTGAATTGCAGTAATTGCGGGTTAAAAGAGTGAGAGGTGAGTCAGGCGTATCCTGGAATAGGGGCATCCTCGTCCCTGCGCAGAGTTGCCCACAGAGATGCTGAGGTAAACACCTGGGAACTCCTGGAGTCAGTCGTCCCTTGTGGTGCAAATTCTGCTCCTGCGGGGCTGGGAGAGAAAGTCAGGGTGGGCAGATACCAGGGTGAAGTGAATCAGGGCGTGACTCAGATAGTTTCATCACTTGGTTCAGCTGGGGTCATGTGTCCCCTAAAACAGTGGGACAAACCCCTGCTTTCACAAGGGCGAGTGGCCACACTACAGACTAATGGTTGATGCTATGGGCATTGCTGGAATGTCTTGTGTTCACACTGGCCAAGTGTCCATTCAGAAGTGGTGCTAAGGTTTCTAGGCGCACATCCCGTGGTTCGTAGCACGACAGTAAACTGTGACAGCCTGTTAATACTTTTGCAATGTACCGTGGGAGAACTTGACTGTCCCTTCTGGGGATCTTTGGCGGATATTATATGGTTCCTCCAACTTATTAAAGTAAATCAATTCCACCTTGGCTGGCTCCAGTTTTCTGTCTGGAGACTGACATTCACCCCAAGCAGTAGCAAGGCATGGATCCAACTCGGAGGAGTGACCTGGACCAAATGTTGGCACAGCTGCAACTCTCATTTTGTCAAGAGGAGGAAGAACATGTGCATGAGTTGTGGTGGCATTTGTTTTGGTAGCAGCTTGGCCCTAGGGGAAAGCAGTGGCATGCTTTTTTAAGGAGAGCGTACAAGCTACAGGTAGAGGTGGAGAAGTGGAGACAACTGATATGGTTTCTAATGGTGGAGGAATCCCCCTATGCTGAGCAGTAGTTCTGGACCAGGTCCACAAGCAATGCAGACATGGGATGGTCAGCAGTGGGCCTAGAATCACAGAATCAGTAATGTAGGCCTGGAAGGCCCTCCAGATGTCATCAAGTCCAGCCCCCTGCCCTGAGGCTGGACCAAGTAAACTCAGACCATCCCTGACAGGTGTTTGCCCTAACTGTTTTTAAAAATGTCCGAAGATAGGGATTCCACAACCTCCCTTGGAAGCCTATTCTAGAGTTTAACTCTTCTTATAGTTAGAAAGTTTTCCTAATATCTAACCTAAATCTCCCTTGCTGTAGGTTAAGTCCCAGTGGCAGATGGAGGCTCTCTGGCACTGGGGGGCCAAGTCTACATTTGGGGCCCCCCCTCCAGTTCTCATGCCCACCTCTTCCTCACATAGGGCAGGAGGGGTCCTGGCGCCGACTCCCAGCTGCCCCAGGGAGGGGGGAATCTGTGCCTGCGGGGGGGCGTGAGGTGCAGGAGGGCACAAATGCAGGCTTGGCTCTGCCCCATACCTCAATTAACCAGCATGCATTGCCCGCCTCTCCTGCTGCAGCCCCACAGCCCAGGCTTGGATGAGGTGGCCTCACTCCCCTGGCACCCACCCATCTCGAAGGGCTGGCGCAGTGCGTCCCCCTCTGCCCCTGGCACTTACCTGCCACTCCAGCCCTGCAGCCTGGCACCAGGTCGGATGGAGGGTGGCTTCACCCCCCCAGCCTGGGGCCAGGGAGGCCCTTCATGACATGCCCTCAGATGCCCTCAGCCTCCTGCACCCTCCATCCATCACAAAGGACTGGTCCCCCCTCTGCCCCTGGCACTTACCTGCCGCTCCAACCACTCAGCCTGGCGGGATTCCCCATTTTAAAGATAGTTACTGTATTTGCCTTTCTCCAGTCCTCTGGGACATCACCTGTCCTCCAGGAGTTCTCAAAGATAATTGCTAATGATTCTGAGATTGCTTCAACTAATTCCTCAAGTACCCTAGGAGGAGCTTCATCAGGACCTGCCAATTTGAATACATCTATCTCATCTAAATATTCTTTAACCCATTCTTTTCCTCCTTTGGCTTCCATTCCTTCCCCTTGGTTGTTAATAGTAATCATGTTGAGTATCTGGTCACCATTAACCTTGTTAGTGAAGACTGAAGCAAACTAGGCATTACATATTTCAGCCTTCCTGGTGCCATCCTGGTGTTATTAGCGCTTCTTCCCCTTTCACTAAGCGGAGGATCTACATTTTCCTTCACCCTTCTGTTGCTCCTAATGTTTTAAAGAGCTGCTTCTTACTTCCTTTTATGTCCCTTGTTAGGTGTAACTCATTTTGTGCCTTAGCCTTTCTAATCTTGTTCCTATATGTTTGTGCTATTCTTTTATACTGCTTCTTAGCAATTTGTCCATGTTTCCACTTCTTGTAGGATTCCTTTTCGATTTTCAGGTCATTAAAGAACCTCAGTTTACCCATGACCAGTTTATATGCATTTGTTCTTGTGTCAATATCATCCTTTAGCTTCAGTATCTCATCTGCCTCCCTGGCATTCCCTCCTGATGCATTTATGGAGATCAGTCAGATCCTGTCTTAGCCTTCATTTTGCTGGGCTAAACCAGTTTCAACTTTTTCAGCCTCCTCTCACAATACTGACTCTTCATGCCCTTGGTCATCCTAGCTGCCCTTCTCTGCACCTGTTTCAGTTTGAATTCAACTGTCTTGAACACAGGTGATCAGAACTGCACACAGTATTCCAGATGAGATCTTACCAGTGCCTTGTGCAATGGCAATAACCCTTTCCTATCTCTGCTGGAAATATCTTACCTGATGCGTTTTAGGATGACATTTGCGTCTTTCACTGTCCCATGACATTGGTGGCTCATCCATCATCATTCTGCCATCAACTAATACAGCCAGGCTTTTCTCCTCTTCTGTCGGTTCCAATTGATGAGCCCTGGCTTATAGCAGAAATCATTGTTATTAGTCCCTAAGTGCCCGACCTTGCACTTTCTTCTATTAAATGTCATCCCATTTCTTTTATTTCAGTCCTCCAGATCTTCTTCTACAATCTTTCTGATTCTTCTCTGCGCTGACCTCCCCACCCTGTATCAGCAGCAAATTTCATTAGCATACGCCTGCTATTTGTGCCAAGGTCACTAATGAAAATATTAAATAAGAGCAGGCCAAAGACTGGTGCCTTGAGGAACTCCACTGCCTCCCTGCAGCTTGATCGTGCCCCTTTCATCACTACCCATTGTCATCTCCCTTTTAGCCAGTTCCGTACCCACCTTCCAATTCTTGCACTAATCCACATGTTTTCTAGCTTAACTAACTGTTTCCCTTCTCGCACCGTGTCAGATGCTTTACTGAGGTCTAGCTAAATTGGCTGAACCCTGCTTGGAATCCATCTCGGAGCATACGTCTGGGAAACAAGGCAGAGCGGAAGCAAAGGCTACCTTAAACTGAGGCTGTCGAGGTCGCGGGGTGTCAGGTGCAGGATCTGGGGGAGCTGAGAAACAGAACAAGGAGTTATTGTAGTAATTCGAGTCTCTCTGGCAGTAATGAGAAAATGTCACTTTCCCCTCAGTTTTGGAATACCATTAGCAGGGTCTCTTCCAGTCTGGGGAGAGCTTGGATCTGGTAAGACATTTTCCACCTCACTTCCCCTTTGCATGGGAACCTATACTGTGGCTGGCTGGGCGTAAGCAGCAGGGTCTGTGTGTTCGGGCGAGGGATTTTGAGCTAGGAACCTGGGAGTGGACAGCAGGGCTTGGCGGGGGAGGTTGCATGGGTGGGAGGACTGGGGGCTTGAAGGGCTCAGGTTATTAATTTCATGGGCCCCTTAGCAGGCAGTCCTAACATCGCAGGATGCCGTCATACGGGCACAGAAAGGGCTTGTTCAAAAAGGTGATGGGCAGGCCAGAAAGATGCACAGCCATGGTGCTCACCAGAGTGGCCTCCCCAGAATTTCTGTAGGACTGAGGCATAGCAGGGGAACCCATATCCTCCCGCTCGTGGCCCCTCATGGATGTTTCGATGGCCCAAGAGAGGGGTTCAGCTTGCCCAACACAGTCCCACTCCCGTGAATCCAACCCAGCCCCTCAGACCGGGATGTTGTCTGGTGGGCCACAGGAGCCAGCATGTAACCACGGCACTGTTGGGTGTGGTGACAGAGTAACCCGACTCGGACAGGTTCATGGGCCTGACTCATTTAAACCAATTGAACTGCAGTATGCAAATGAGCTAGACCTGAGCTATTGACAGAGCGTGGGTGCCAAAGGCTACAATCAGAGCTATGAGATGCGACCAGAGTGAATATCTTCCTGTAACTCCAGGCAGGTTTCTTCGGATATCGCCAACATGCAGAATTTCAAAGAATTTCAGTAACTACATGGGACGTTTGAGGAATCTCTCATTCTGCTATTGAGGTCATTTGGGACAAAAAATAGACTGACATGGGGGGCTAAATTCCTTTATAGACCTATTTTAAAATGAAATGTCATTCCTAAATGAATTAGCTGGTTAACTTGTAAATTCTCTGAAAAGTCTTTCTGTGCCCAAGGAGCGAATGCCGGGATTTGGGGGACAATACTTCGTGTTCTTCCTACATAGCCAGTAGGTTGAATCTCTGCTTTAATTGCACAACTCAACTGACCCTTAACTATGAGCTTTGAGCCCAGGGCCAGGTTAAGGCATTAGCACTTGTGGGTCATCACTAGGGCCCCAGCTCATGGAGTGGCATGATTACCTCATAGTTCCAGGTTCGTTTTTTAATAGTTTCTAGCACTCATGGTTGGGAAAGACAGTTTGGAATATGACCTGACAGTAACTGCTGTAGCATCTGCCTGAATCTACAGAGAGCTTGAAACGAGCGTGTAGGGGTTTGCCCCATTCATCTCAATGGGATGTTAACTCTGAGGCCTGCTGCTCTGGACAGTGCAATCGGCAGCACCTCTCCAACACAGGACTCTGTGTGGCAGGAGAGAAAGGGTGCAGCAGATGGCCCATCCTCTCCAGCAGATATGCCCTGGTGGCTGAGATAAATACTGAGGGCCTCCCCTGCTGCCGCCTCTGTTTCTCTTGGGGGAAAGAGGCCCCCTAAAGGAGAAGTGGGAGACCACAACATAAAAGTCTGGGCTGCAGGAGCAGTTATGGGGCAGCCCATTGTTGAGGGAGCCTATGGGCCCAGATTGCTTTAAACTCACAACCAGTTCCTGAATTGTTTCTAGATTCTGGTGATCAGCGCTTTCCTTTCATGGGTTTGATGTTCCCATGGTTCTTTGGGCAGCGGTCTCTGGTTCTTTTGCCGGCCTGTCCTCTCCTATCCCTTTTCTGAATCCCCACACTCCGAAAGCTGCAAAATAAAGGGACTTTAAAAAGAGAGAGATGATGGTTTCCCTGTTTAACTTGATCATGGGTCAGCATGACCCCTAGCTCCAGGGCAGGGCCGCTGTTTGTGGTGGGCAGGAACAGGAAAGGGTGAATGTGTGGCAGCATGGGGAGGAAAGATCAGTGCTATGACTAATGGCTGCTATTAAAGTAGCTCATTACTCCTTTAAGAAGTAGTGAGTTCTGGAAGGAAATCTGACAGGTGATTCATGAACAGACTGTCCGGCTGCTGGGAAATCCCCTTTCAGGGAAGCCTTTGTCAGAAAGAGGGGTCTGGTTTGCCTATGCAGAACTATCTGGTTGCATGGGACAAGCCTCCTCGGCTACCATGTCTCCAGGAGGGTGGAGACTCACTCACACTCTGAGAAATTTTTCCCCAGTTTCGCTTTCAGTGCTTGGACTTGTTTTGGGATTGGCTAGTGCCTCAGCCTGTTGTGCTAGTGTGAGACTCCTCACCAAACCATTGCAGAAATGAGGAAGTGCTGGATCACTTTACAGCCAGGAACTTTTCGAGCAGCAGGTTGTGAAGTGGCTCTTGCGCAGGTTACAAAGCTGAGCAACTGGTAAGTTCGCTGCCGTTTTCCCCAGGGGAATCACTGTCCTTTCTGATGTCTGCGGTTCTCTTTATTTTCCTTCGTGGTGAAGGTAGAAAGAGGCAGAAGGGAGGCTCTGTGATTCCTCCTGCCAGCCTGGAAACAGCCTGCTGAAAGCTGGAGTTTGCTTGTTCTGAGTTGGTGACGGTCACAAGGCTCTGTCTTTCTGCCAAGAGGCTGAATGGGGCCCCCGGGCTCCCCTGCCAATGTTTCGAAACTGCACATCTCACAGGAGGCTGAAGAATGCTGGTATCTTCTGAGCGTTAAAGGGGATGTGAAAGCGTTAACATGTAAGAAACGATATTTTCATGTGTCGGGTGGAACCAGCATCACAGATGTGCTGCTCCTCCCAGTGCAGGGGCCTGAGGCTGGGTGAGAGCTACAGGTCTGGTTTTAAATATGATTCTTATGGTTTTATAGCAAACTAAAGCAATGTTACGGTCAGCTATCCATGCCACCTGGCACTGTCGAGAGCAAATCGCAGCCCGAGGTAATGTGCCTACCGATGAGCGAGAACTCAAATGCTACCTGCCATGGAAACGAAAGATTTTATTTTCTCAACCTGTGCAAAAGGCTTGTAGCTGTTCAAGAAAACAGCTTGAATAAGGCCCAGGCATAGGCCCCAATCCTGCGAACCCTTAGGCACATCAGTAATTTCATGTACAGGAATATAGTCCCTTTGAGTTCACTGAGACTAGTCTGGGGGTATAACGCTATTCATGTGCCTTAATATTTTCAGGATCGGGGCCACTGTTTGTTTCACATGCATGTGCGCTCTGCCTAGGAGGTACTTACTGTGGGCCCATCACCCTATCATGTTTGAAAAGCCACAATGCCACTGCCAGAGGATTTGCTTCCTGTGGACGAGTGATGAGCACAGCCGGGGGGCTGGGTTTTAATGTGGTTCAAGTATGAATGAGAGACTGTGGCCCAGATTTTGTGCTGTGGGCTTCCATCCCCTTGTAGTGCTGTCCGCCCAGAGAGGCAGGGAAACCAGCTGGGGCATGGTATCTGAGTGGGCCCAGTGTGGGTTGTGAAAAGGGCATAGAAATCGTCAGTGAATTTGAGAGTGTGTTTCGAGAATTTCCGCTCCTGGGACATGCCGCATGGCTCTGGGGAGCTACCGACAGCCACCACTGTTATTGTCACATGGCTGCTCCGTCACGCTGAGCCACGCTCTTGCCTGGAGAGCTTCCCCTGAAACCAGGGTGTCCCCTGGGCCCAGCAGCGCTTAGCCTGCCACGCAGACCGTGCCTTCATGGCAGTGTGGGGTGGGGAAGCCGGGAGATCTGCCAGCGGTGGACGCCCCGGCACCGGAGTGTGTCGGACGTGGCTGAACGGCGCGGCAAGGCTGCTCTAAACTGCTCCACAGACCAGGTGGGTGGCAAAACAGACCCAGGACCGGAGAGCTGCATCTGGGCTCCATGGCAGCCCCCATTGTCTTCAGCCCCGCTATTGCAGAGTGGAGGAGGGGAGCAGCGGGGAGTCCTCCAGGGCTTGTGCTGTTGAAGTGTGTGAAAGGCAGCGGGCTGAGGCGGGGACGGGGAGGCAGGGCAGAGATTGTGGGGAGGGAAATGGGTGGAGAAACAAGGCTACTGGGGGGAAGTGGAGGGAACCCAGCCCACTTCTTTCTGTTCCAGCTCCAGAACCACCCCCCTCCATTAGCATCTGCCCCCATACTCCCCTTGGCAGACATCACCAGGCGGCCTCCCCACGCCCCTGTGACAGCACAGGCCCCATTCCCTCTGCACAGCGATGGTGCCCCCTCCACCTCCTAGCCTGGCACAGTTCTGGGGAGCTGCTCTCATCCTCCATTTCTGGGTTCCCCACATCCCTCCCCCAGCACATTTCAGATTCACGCCCATTGCCCCATCTGCCCAGCACAGCACACTCCTCTACCAGGAAAGCTAAGGGCCCTTCTATCCTCCAGTGCCCCTCACCTGTCCCTGCTTTACCTTCTCCTGCCCGTGGGTGAGGGGAGCCGGAGCTTGTGTCTGCTTTTGTTACCCAGCCTAAATGGATCATCGGTCAACTGTACACGGGGCCCTGAGCAGCCTGCACATAGATTGCTCCTTTGGTGCCCCTCTTGCTGCTGCAGCATGTTGGGGTGGTTGGACAGGGCAACAGCCACTTGCGTTTCTGCTTTGATAAACTGTCCCATGGACCAGCAATTTCCTTTCTCACAAGGGCCCTTTGCCTCTTTCCAGGGAGCTGCAGCTTCCTAGAGGGGGGAGCAGCCAGGGAGTGAGACACTTGATTGCTGACACCAGCCCCCTGCCTGTGCCAGTCAAAGAACAAGCTGCTGATTAAGCGATGCCAAAAGGTGAGCAGCCCCTGGGCCATGTGCAGGGGACAGTGCTCCCCTCCACTGTGACCCACAATAGCTATTATTTCTCTCTTCTGCCCTCCCCCAAGATGAATAGATGTATTTAAATACACATCTGTCTTGCAGTGCTGCCAGTGTGACACACAACTGTGGGTCACAATATTGGGTGCTTTTCTTAAAGCCCCACCTGCTGGAAGCATGTGATTGTGAGAGGATCTCAACTTCCATTTAAAATAAAAAACCAAGTTTCTCTCCCCCTGGTTTGCAGAGAACAGCTGGAAAACGTGAGCCCAGATGCTCCAACGCCAGAAAGCAAAGTAAAAGAATGCTGAATGCATTATTGTTGCAATCTAATTTAAAATAAATCTCAGGTTTTCTGGGGCCTGACTCATGATTTTTGAAAGCTTGGAGTTTGACGATGCTGTTATTTTTCTCCAAAAACTTAGCCAACCCTTATCTATGGAGTCACGATTGGGGCTTCCGGAACAGCTGTTGTAGGGTGCTGAGCTAATTAGCAGGTGTAATGGAGCATTTCTGCCGGCCCTCTCCATTAGTGACACCAGCTATGCAGTGCAATGCATCCTCCTGCTCAAAATATCACTCTACAAATCGGACCACCCTGGGCGCTGTGGCCCATCTGTTTAAATGCTGTAAAAAGTGTTGATAGCCGCATGCCAGACCCCAGACGCAGCGGATGGGTGCCCATCAGTTTTACGGGTGAGGCGCATCAGCTGGAGCAGATGAGCACAGCTGTTCCAGAGCTTCTCAGCACGTGGCAGGCGCCCCCTTCGGACGGTGCAGCATCATGTGTCTAGCCAGCCAAGGGACGCTGCACAGAGAGGGATGGGCCCAGGGCCCCAGCCTGCCCCCATTGAAGTGGCTTCTCACCTGCTCAAGGACTCCAATTAGTGCCATGCTTGTGCGTGGGGCACAAGACAAGTGAGGGCTCCAGGCACCACCTGGCCCTCCCATCCCTTGCACCCATGCAGAGTCCCGGTGCAATCTAGCACTACAGAGAGGGCCTGGCAAAAGAATGCACTGTGTCATGCCGGGGCATCCATCCAGCCAACACCAGGGAAAACAAGTTGCATATTTAAGGGCCCTGAGCGCCACTCTGCTGTTCCTTTCTGTTCCCTGGGCTCCATTGTCACTCTACCTCTGCTTCTCTCTAGCGATTGTGATCACTGAGCAGCCTGCCTCTTCCTCCGTCCCCGTTGGTTACTCGCTCACGCTGCGATGCAGGGCCGCAGCCTGCACCTCCTTGCGGTACCAGTGGTTCTACCAGCACCAGGTAAGGCCACAGGAAAGCACCTCTGTGACTGCAGGGCAGAGGCTCCCCCCCGCACCTGCGGTGCCACATGCAGAGATCCCTCCTTAGCCCCATGAGTGCAAAACTGCCCTGTCATTAATGATCTGGAAGAGGGGGTAGATTGCACCCTCAGCAAGTTTGCAGATGACACTAAGCTAGGGGGAGTGGTAGATACCCTGGAAGGGAGGGATAGGATACAGAAGGACCTAAACAAATTGGAGGATTGGGCCAAAAGAAATCTGATGAGGTTCAACAAGGACAAGTACAGAGTCCTGCACTTAGGATGGAAGAATCCCATGCACAGCTACAGACTGGGGACTGACGAGCTAGGCAGCAGTTCTGCAGAAAAGGATCTGGGGGTTACAGTGGATAAGAAGCTGGATATGAGTCAGCAGTGTGCCCTGGCTGCCAAGAAGGCTAATGGCATATTGGGCTGCATTAGTAAGAGCATTGCCAGCAGATCGCGGGAAGTGATTATTTCCCTCTATTCGGCATTGGTGAGGCCACATTTGGAGTATTGTGTCCAGTTTTGGGCCCCCCACTACAAAAAGGATGTGGATAAGTTGGAGAAAGTCCAGTGGAGGGCAACAAAAATGATTAGGGGGCTGGAGCACAAGACTTATGAGGAGATGTTGAAAGAACTAGGCCTGTTTAGTCTGCAGAAGAGAAGAAAGAGGGGGTAGCAATTTGATAGCAGCTTTTAACTACCTGAAAGGCGGTTCCAGGGAGGATGGAGCTAGGCTGTTTTCAGTGGTGGCAGATGACAGAACAAGGAGCAACGGTCTCAAGTTGCGGTGGGGGAGGTCTTGGTTGGACATTAGGAAAAAGTTTTTCCCTAGGAGGGTGGTGAAGCCCTGGAATGGGTTACCTAGGGAGGTGGTGGCATCTCCATCTTCAGAGGTTTTTAAGCTGAGGCGTGACAAAACCCTGGCCGGGATGATTTAGCTGAGGATAATCCTGCTTTGAGCAGGGGGTTGGACTAGATACTTCCTGAGGTCCCTTCCCACCCTAATCTTCTATGATTCTATGATTCTATGAAAGAGTGAGTGGTCCAGAGTGGGCTAGATCCAGGGGCCACGTGCAGGCATGGGAGAAAGTTGGTAGGAGCAGCTCTGGGCCCGTTAGACTGGCACGTGGCAGGGCAGCCAAGGGGCATTGTGCCTATTGTCTGTGCTGGATCGTGCTAGCATTGTCTCTGGGGAAGCTGGCAGAGAACAGAGGGGCAGAGAGTCTGCAGGGAAGCTGAAGGGAGAAGAAACGGTGCTGACGGTGGGAGGTTCAGTTTAATGAGAAATCAATTTGTTTCGCAAGGAAGGCAGCAGATCAGGAGGAAAAACAATGGATTTGCCAGGAGAGGGAAATCCCCAGGTGCTGGCTTTTCTCCAGGGAAGTGAAAGCCTGGAGGTGGGGAGGAAAGGAGTCTGACAGAGACCGGGAGGAGTTGGAACCAGAGGCCATGGAGTCAGCAATGCAAGATAGGCCAGTGTGGTTGAAAGAGCAGACTGAGAGCCAGGGGAGGCTGGTGGGCTGCGGTGGAGGGAAGGGTTGAGGAGGGATGGGTGGCAAGCGGAATCAGAAGGAATGCAGGCAATGGGAGAACAGAGAGCAGGGAGGTTCTGCGAAATCTCTATTGTAACGTCTCTCTCCAACATCCTGCTGGTGCCTTTGGGTTACGGACACACTGGTGAACATGTCCACTGGTTGCCTTCTCTTTTCAGTCTGCTTGCTGCCAGATTGCTGGGGCCACGGAGCCAGATTTGCTCATCACCGCAAGGGAAACCCGACTGTACGTCTGCCGAATCCATGACCTGTCCAAAAACGTTGCCTTCTCTAACTGGGTGAGAGTAGAGGTCCATCAGCATATTGCCAAAGGTACACACTCTTCTTCCTAATCTTCCCCCATGTACACAGCCCATGTCCCTCTAGGTGGGAGCTCACCTTCCCTTAGAACAGACACCTCCAGAGCGTATCCTGAATGGCCGCCCGCAAGGCCATCAACACAGGGTGCCAAGGGTAAGCAGGCTTCAGTGATATGGCCCTGCCAGTCTCCCCAAGTCAGACAGCGGGGTCTGTGCTTCCAAATAATTTAAATTCGTGGCCTTACCCCCCGCGTGTGTGGCTCTGGATTCCCATGTCTCCTGTTTATACCACTGACTCCAGAATGCACAGAGTGTTACGCTGGGCTGTGTGTGTGCATTCAGCAATGGGACTTGGACAATAGAAAGTCTCGGAAGCTGTGAGAGAGGGAGCAGAATTAACACCCTGAACTAACAGATAAAGCACACGTGGGTTACTAGTCCGTGTCTGCTACAGACCAGCACATCACACTAGGGAACAGGATGATCGGCTCCTTACACACCTATTGACAATGTTTGGGGGGAAAAGGCCATGTGATCATGGGGCCCGCTCCCCCACCTGTCAGTCATGCCTCTTGGGGGAGAGGGCGAAGAGGCATGAGTGGTGGGCAGGGGAGCCTCAGGGGAGGGGGGTCGAGCAGAAGTGAGGTCCCCCTGGACCTCCACACCGTCTGGGCTCCATGCCGCCAAGCAGGGAGGGAGGGCGTCCTTGGCTTTCCAGGCCCCAAGCTGCGTCCCTGGTGGAACCGGAGGGCGGTAGCTGCAGCTGTCCCAGGTTGAATCAGCCTCATGCAGAAGCAACTGCCAGTGGTGGGCTGGGCCGATTCGACTCCTCCCACAGTGCCATGTGGCGAGCGAAGGCAGAGCGTGGGCATGGCCATGGGGGGAGGGGGCAGGGCTACGATGGGTGGGCCGGTCTCCCTTCCCTTGCTCAGCCACCCCAAAGACAGGCATCACGTGCCGCCCAGGGTAATATGACTTGGTGCTTGGGCCAGTTTCCCAAAGCTGAAAACAATTATGAGCCAATCAGCTGGGAGGAGGAATTTAATCAGAAAAATGTGAATGATGGTTGGGAATCATTTAGAAAACCTTACTAAATCCCCCAAAAGCCATAATCCCACAACTGAGGAAGAAGGCTGCGGCTAAAAAAACAATCTGGTTTAAAGAGGAAGTGAAGGCAACTGTAAACAACAAGTTAATATACAACTAATAGAAAAAAGAGGAAGTTGATAATAATGAATATAAATCAAAAGTTAGGCATTATGGAGAACCAATAAGGAAGCAAGAGGACAGACACCAGGAGAAAACTATGGCCATCAGAATTAAGGAGAGTTTTTTAAATATATTAGGAACAAAAAGAATCCTGACAGTGTTATTGGTCCAGTACTAGATGGAAACGATAGAATTATCAGTAATAATGCTGAAAAGGTAGAAGTGTTCAATAAATATTTCTGTTCTGTATTTGGGGAAAAACAGATAATGCAGTCGCATCATATGGTGATGAGAACCCTCTTCCCAGTCCACTAGTATCTCTGGAGGATGTTAGTCAGCAGCTACTAAAGTTAGACATTTTTAAATTAGCACATCCAGAGAACTTGTATCCAAGAGTTTTAAAAGATCTGGCTGAGGAGCTCGCTGGACCTTTAGTGTTGATTTTCATTGTCTTGGAGCACTGGGGAAAGTCCAGAAGACTGGAAGAAAGCTAATGTTGTGTCCATTTTTAAAAACGGTAAATGGGATGACCTGGGTATTTACAGGCCTAGCAGCCTGACAGCAATCCCAGGCAAGTTAATGAAGTAGCTGATATGGGACTTGATTAATGAAGAATTAAAGGAAGGTAATGTAATTAATGCAAATCAACATGAGGTTATGGAAAATAGATCCTGTCAAATTAACTTGAGGTCTTTTTCTGATGAGATTAAAAGTTTGTTTGTTAAAGGTAATAATGTTGACATAATAGATTTCTGTGAGGCATTTGACTTGGTACCACCTGACGTTTTGATTAAAAAATTAGAATATAAAATGAACATTGGCACACATTACGTGGATTAAAAACTGGCCAATAGATAGGTCTCAAAATAGAACTGTAAACAGGGAATAGTCATTGAATGAGTGTGTTTCAAGTGGGGTCCTCCAGCGATTGGTTCTTGGCCCTATGCTATTTAACATAATAATGAATGATCAGCTGAACATGTGCTCCTAGTGTGACACTGTGGCCAAAGGAGCTAATGTGATCCTGAGATGCATAAACGGGAATCTCAAATAGGCGTAGAGAGGTTGTTTTTCTTCGGTATTTGGCACTGGTGCAACCACTGCTGGAATACTGTGTCCCATTTTAGTGCTCACAATTCAAGGAGGATGTTGATAATTGGAGAGGGTCCAGAGAAGAGCCACAAGAACGATTAAATGATTTGAAAACCTGCCTTATAGTGGTAGACTGAAGGAGCTCTATCTATTTAATTTAACAAAGAGAAGGTTAAGGGGTGACTTGATTACAGTTCAAGTATCTACATGGGGAACAAATATTTACTAAGGAGCTCTTCCATCTAGCAGAGAAAGGTCTAACACCATCCAATAGCTGGAAGTTGAAGCTAGACAAATTCATGCTGAAAATGGGTAAATTTTTAACTGAGAGTTATTAACCATTGAAACAGTTTATCAAGGGTCATAGTGAATTCTCAATCACTGACAATTTTTCTGTCAAGACTGGATGTTTTTCTGAGATATCTGCCTCTGTGGATTATGGTGGGGCAGGTCTCTGTCCTGTGCTGCACAGGGGTAAGACAAGATGACCACAGGGGTCCCTTGGAATCTGAACCCAAGGCACAGATGCCTTCACATGTTGTGTGGAAGATGAGTAGGAGTCAGGGACCAGGGGCACCACCGAGGGTGGCGGTATGCTCCCCTTGATGGAAGGTGAGGGGGTGGGTGTTGCAGACAATGCCATCGGTTGTTCTCGAGAGTCAGGGTGGGGTAGAAGGTGGAATTCCAGAAACTGCATGGTGGATGGCGAGGGCTTGCTCTGGGGTAGCTAGAGCATTTGAGAGGCAAGGCACACCTTAGAGGGGAAGTGAAACACATGGGGAGAGTTCGTGCCCCCTGGTTTTCGTGCAGACCCTGCTTTGGGGAGCCATTATCCTCGTTCACCAGTATGTGGCAAAGAACTGCTCTAATTCAGGTGTAATGTTGTTTTCCAGGCCTGCTCCCTGAATTGTGGCAAGGAGAGCCGATCATTGTCGTCAATCCCACTGCCCCAGAGGTGAAGGTGGGCAAGCCACTACAGCTGCAATGTGCTGCTCTGGGGGTGCCAGCCCCACACTACCAGTGGTACCACAACGGGACCCCCATGAAGCATCAGAAGAAGAAGAAACTCTTGGTAATGTTGTCTTTGGGTGGTTCATAAGCTTTGGTTCCTTGTGGCAATGCCGGGAGGGGAAGAGGGTGTTTATGGCTGGGTTGTGAACATGAAAGAACAGCGCCTGGCCCTGTCAGCCACAAGAAAGCAGGGGTGGTTCTTGGAATTTCATCACCTGCTGGTTTGGAATAGCCGTGACAGACCTGTGAGTGACAGATGTGTAACCAACCCAGTTACTGGAGCCTCAGGTGCCTCTGGTTATCTGCAGCCATGTGGGACACGTCTCTCATACTTTCCAGGGCTTTATTTTATGCCATCAAGCAAAATTACTTGGCATGTCACCAGTCACCAGTCCCTGCCTCTTTGGCCATCTTGAATGGAGTCATGTTTCCCCGCAAAGCAGGGTGCAAGCTCTTCTAGGTTGGTCTCTGGGGTTGGGTGGGCACAGCCCAGGCACCTCCTATATCCCTCAGATGGCTGTGACTTTCCAGAGTCTGAGTCCAAGGAAGGGAGAATCCTAGAAATGAACGAAGAAGGAAGGGTTCTGCCAGACACAGAGGCGACCGTGCTAAGCGCAGCCCTCCCAGGGGAGCGATAGAAACGGTCACATTAAACAGGAGGACACGTTGGGGCTAACTTGCCCCCGAGCTGCTCCTACATCTGGAGAATCTGAGCGTGGGGGTGCTGTGCTGGGCGCATATCTGAGGGTCTGCTGCTCACTGCTACTGTGCCTCCTCCTGGCCGCTCTGGGATTAGCGGATTCCAGGTCCAATGCCTCTGCCCCGCCTTTTGCTGCCTGCCCTGCCTTCTCTGCCTGGCTCTCAGCAAGACAAGATGCTCTGTGTTCCTGCGGCCAAGTCACGGGCCCGCCCTTTCCAGGCATCAAAGTCCTTCTTACGGAGGGGCTCAGGCCATCTTCCCATTCACTGCCCAGGTGGTGCCGTTTCCCCAGTGGCTGGCAGGGGAACCCGGGCCCGCCCTCTGCTCTGGGTTCCAGCTCACGGACCCTCTTATCAGCAGACAGGGTCTGTTCCGTTCTGGACCTTCCTGCCTTTCCCTGAGCCCTTTCCTACCTTGCGGCTCCCCGCTTCTCTGGGTTTGCCAGCCCCACAACTCCCTCCTCCCTGGGACTACCTATAAGTGACTTAGGCTCTGTTGCAACACACCTCCCTTCTCCCAGGGAACGACTGCACCCTCCTCCCTGCAGGGCCCTGCTCCCACCAGCTTCCTGCCTTTATATAGCCAGCCCCGCTCCTTCCCCCTCAGCGGGGCTCCCTCATTATTCAATCAAGCGAGGGCTTAAGCCACCTGATTCTCCTCAGCTGTGGCCTGTCTGGTTAAATATCCCCCTTAGCCTACATTTACCCCGTCAGGGCAATGTGGGGTGAATACCCCACCACAGGGTGGGACCTAGAGTAGCCCCTCCCTCCACCCCTTCTTCAACCCTTTGCTAACCAGGCTCTCGACGATGAGCAGCAGTGGCCACCATTTTGGGTGACTCAGTAAGTAATTGGGTGCCCAACTTAAGAGAGGCTTTGGGCCTGGTTTTGGGAGGTGCTGAGCAGCCAGGAGCTGTGGGTTCCAGTACCTCTGCCAAGGAGATTGGTCTCCTGCATATTCTGTCCATTCCATGGAGTACAGGTTTAAATCAGGTCATCAATGCACCTCATTGTCCTTCTAGTCTGAGCAGGAAACCATTAGAGCTAGCAGACATGCACAAATAGTCTCCTACAATTAAGAGAAAAAAAAAAGGCATGACTCTGGAGTCAGGCCCTTGGTTCTGACAAGCTGCACCAGCTTCCCAAACATATCTCCCCACCGCAGAATGTGGCTGCGATCATGGGTCTTAGTGAGGCAGGACGGGCTTGTGTTTGAGATGTTATCATGGGACCCAGGAGATTTGTGCTCGCTCTCTGATTCTGCCATAGACTGCCTGTCAAGAATCTCTGTGACACTCCCTTGTCTCCACAGGCATAGTTTGACTTCTATATTTGGGCGGGGGGAGACAGCTCCAGTTAGGCCAAGGGGGTCACACGTGGGTGGGCAAATTCCGCTCCTGCCTGCAATGCCCCCTTTCCACCACCCTCAAACTACGCCCAGGCTTGTCTCTCTTGTGTATTTAGACTGTAAACTCTTGTGACACATACACGTACGTACACAATGAGGCCTGATCAATAATAATGAGAGCCTTTGGGCTTCTGGGCAGTGGGTACTTGGCAGCTGTAATCTGGGGACAGAAACCCCCCAGGTGAAAACGATTTGATGTTACTTTCCATCCCTTCAGATCAATTCTGCAAAGCTCAGCGACTCCGGCACATACCTTTGCTGTGCAGCCAACAGCCAGGGAGAACACTGGACTAATGCCGTGGAGATTCAGATAGGTGAGCAGAGCTAATTAACATCCTGCTGTATCACAAAATGGTGTTTAGTCTGAAACAGAATAGAAGGAGAAGACTGGGTTGCAGTGCAGTGAGGTGGAGGAGCCATGAGCAAGGAGATCAGTGCTGCAATGTTATCTTGGGCCAGCATCCACGTGGCCTGTGAGGGTAAGTGCAGGACTGAGCGCCATGGGGTTGGGTGATCCAGTGTGTGGGCTCTGACTCCCGCTCTTGCCTTGGGTGAGCCATGTTGGCCAATGTTAGCAAAAGGAGCCACTAATTCCGGGTAATTCTGGGCGCCTGAAAACGGAAACATCCCAGAAGTCAATGGCCACTGTCAAAACTTGGGCTTTTAACTTCTCTGTCTCCATTTCCTAATCGGAGAAATGGGGGTGATGCCCACCGGATCCTGGGGTCCTGGGTGGATGAGGTAGGGTTTGGAGTGATAGCAAGGCAACTCTTACTGAACTGAGAATGCTCTTTGGCGCTGTGGCAACTCGATGTCCCATGGGTCGCAGAGATTTCGGAGGTGTCCTGGCAACGGCTGTCGCAGACCGTCTGCACAATGGTCTCTCAGGCCCAGTAAATAGCTTGACTTGAAGCAGTGGCCTCCATGGAGCTGCGCCAGCTCATTCTAACTGAGGAAGTAGCTGTCTACCAGCCCCTGCTGACAAGCCACTTCAAGCAGCGATAATAGCATTCCTGGAATTCCACGAGAAGGGGGAGAGGGTTAAATTTAGCCAGGGAAGTGGAATCTATGATTATAAGGGGAAAAAATAACATACTACCTACACATCTGTGCTGCCACTCAGACAAAGAGGATCCACTTAGTCCAGTAAAAAAAAAAGATTGAAATGCCAATGGTTGTCCTGTACTTTAAGGTGTCCTGCAAGACTCGGAGTTACAACAATCGTGTGAAATTCCTTGGTAACCCTAGAGAAGCAGTTACTTTGTTGAATCAAGCAGAGAACTGAGCTGGGACTAAGCAGTTCATCCGCTAGCCCAGCAGATCTACTTTAGCCAGAGAGTTCAGGGCAGGAGCACAGCTGAACGCTGAGAGCTTGGCCATGTGTTTCCTGTCAGTATCAAATTTTAAAAAAGAGTCTCTAAGGAAACCCTAGCAGTGTCATAGAAACGCCGTTGCACTAGAAGGTGCTGCAAGCGTGTCACTCTGGCATTCTTGGTCTACTGAGTTGTGGATTGTATAGCTCTTACCCAGAATATTCTTGGATGAGAAGTATTGGGTTTGTACGGCAGGAAGTAAGCTTAGGAATGTGGCATGCTACAGTAGCAAATGCTAGACATACAAAGCTGGTAAAAATGTCGGGGGAAAGACGCTGTAGGGACATGGAAATCAGTAGGCCCAATTCCTGGGTCTGGCCAAGCTGTGCTTGACTTGGGACCCAAGGCAGTGGAGCAAAGGCAGGAGTGCCAGAACCAGGGGGGACAGAGGGCTAGAGGCCCCCTACTTTTGAAAGTGAGAGGGCCATGCCTGCCCACTTTTTAACATGGGCGTAGTTCGGGGGCAGAGGGCTGCATTGTCCCCCCCAAACTGCAAGTCTCAGGCCGGCGTGGAGTGGTGCCGGCAGGGTCTGCTGATAAGGTGATCAGCTCTCCTATCACGAAGTGCAGCCTCTTCCAGTGGCATCAGCCTCTTCCTGGTGGGGGGGCTGAGGTGGGCCTTGCCTTCCATCTGTCCCTGGCCTTTCTCTTGAGGGGGATTCGACTTTCATGCTGATCTCCCACCCCAGCCCTTCAACACCCACCCTCCCCTCCTCTCTGTTGCTCAGACATCTTAGTTTGGGGGCGGGGGGTCTGATTTTCAAGGAGCGGGTCCTCAGTCCTTTCTGAGAACTGCGCCCCTTTAAGAGGTCTCCACTGAGTACCCCAAATCCCCAGTTACGTTAGAGAATCGAGGCCGATATCTTTAGGGCTAGGCTGGTTTCCCTGGCGCGGTGCAGAGAAGGAATTCTGCTCCTGAAAAGCACAACCCTTCTTGCTTTCTTCTTGGGCTGGAGGTAGTCATGTTGGAGCCACGCTGGCAGGTGTATTGGGGGGTAAAGCTGGGGAGTAAAGGTGGGGAGTAGCAGGCATCACCGACTTATTCCCGCGCATCCCCACCTCCGATCCAGCTAGCCCATGCAGGGGCACAAGCAGGGGTCTCACACGTATGCCCCTGCCATGTTGTAGCCCTGCCAGGAACTCGCTGCCATCCATAATCCAGTGCTTTATTTGGTTCAGTAATTAAGGCTGCCATAGCCCCGTGTGTAACATGAAAACTCAGCACCTCCATCCTGGCCTTGGACTTCTCACTCAGCAGTGCTATGTGAGAGCACAGTACCGAGCGGTTAGATCCAGCATTATATCGGTGGGGCCTGTTTAATCAGGGACTGGTGGTGTCAGAGTTAGCCCGTGGGATCCGGGGTGTGGACTTGAGGTTGATTTCCTCCCTGTCTTTTTGCAGGTACGTGTCTGGCAGATACATTTTTTGGTGAGTGCTGTGTTCGTCTCTTCCTGTGAAAACAAACCAGTGTCCAAAGTGCAATGAATCTGTGACTTCTTTTGATTGAAACGCTCATTCCAGAAGGACCAAGCGCCTGTCCTCTTCTCTAACAGCGCCTTCGCACATTTATCAAATACAGCTGTATGAATAGACCACTCCAGGCCCCCCCGCCTGCAGCCAGCATGTACCATCTCACACCACAGTCTAGCAGAGAAAGGAGGAAACATCAGTTCTTCTTTGAGTGACTGTAAATGTCCGTTCCACTTCAGGTGTGCATGCATCCAGTGCGCCAGAGTCAGAAATGTTTCTCTTAGTGACACACATGCGCCCTGAGCGATCTGCTGCTGCTGCACGATGGTATAAGGGTGGAGCTGCCTCCAACCCCTCTGAGTTCCTTCTCGCCGCCCAAGATCAGTAGTCGGAGCGCATGGGGTTGCTACTGCAGGTGTCTCCCTTTATAAAGCTCGTGGTATTCATTGGTGTTAGATTAGTGTAGGTTTTCTGAGTTATTTTTTCTTGGAGCATGGGTCCCCCCCTTACTCGCAGCGTACTGATGTCTGGTGCGAGGGTGTGTCTTAGTCTCCAGGTGTCAAGCCTTGTCCTGGCTGCAAGAAATTTAGGCTGGTGAGCGACCCTCATTTCACATGCCTGAAGTGCCTCAGCGAGGGTCCCACTCAAGACCATTGCCAGATTTGCAGGGACTTCCAACCCTGAACAAACACGGATGGGAGGTGAGACTGCGTGACATCCACACGTCGGACCTTGGGTCCACGTTCTGAACTGTCCCACTTCAGGCAGGCACTGAGTACATCAGCACTGGCGAGGGTTCCCTCTGGACATGACTCTCAAAGTTGGCACCAATCCCATTCTCCGGAGCTGAGAAAGAAGCACAAACATTCACCGAAGGAGCCAAGACTTGACTCCGCAGGACTGGGGTCTCCAGTGCCATCCATCAGTAAGCAATCAGGAGGACAAGGTAGAGCTTCATCTGGGAAGAGATGCTCCCTGGTACCAGCCTCTTCTCCTCAAGGGTTGTCAACTCCAGCACCAGTAGCCAGGCTGTTGAGACTGACTCTCTCTGCAGTGCTGATTCCTTCAGTGAAGCACCAGAAAACTCTCTTGGTACCAAAGACGCTGGAGGCCTACGCAGCAGCACGGGAACTACTCTGCCTCTCGCTGCTTGCCTCGCTGATTGTCCAGGAGACAAGCCAGCAGGAACTGGTAGATCCTCAGGCCATGGCAATGGACTTACCTCAGAGACAAGATCAGCTGTCACTATTGAGGGGAGCATGGCACCTCTGTGGTCATGTGACTCAGGGTCCTCCTTGGAGTCTGGGGTGGGCCCATATGTCCCTCACTCCTGGGATAGATGACAGTCCCCTTTGCCTTCATTGTGAGAATTCTGTTCCTAAGATGGCCCGGGGACATGGATCCTTGGTCTTGTGCCATACTCATGGCCCTACTCGAACCAAGGCACATGAGGTACAGAGGGATGCTCACCTGTTCAAGTAGAAACAAGCCTCCATATGGTCAAAGCAGAGGGGTGTTTTTCCAGTCCTGGCCTCTAGCCAACATGGTTTGGGCTATTTGTTCCACCTGACACAACAAAACCTATCGACTGGTTCCCTCTGGAGTTCACCTGGCAGTGATCTCCGCTTTCCACCCACCAACTGCAGACCACCCAGTATTTTCTAATACTAGGTCAGTCAGATTCTTAAAGGGTTTGAACAGGTTATATCCACATGTCATGGATCCCACTCCCCCCTGGGACCTAAACTGGGTGCTAACAAAGCTGTTGGTTCAAAGGATAGACCCATCAACCATGTCCTCTTTACTGAATCATTCTATGAAAGCTGCATTTTTGGTAGCTATTACCTCCATGAGAAAGGTGGTGGAGTTTCGAGTGTTGGTAACTGATCCGCCGTACGCAGTTTTTTATAAAGACAAGTTACGTCCACACTTGAATTTCCTGACTAAGTAGTATCCAACTTTCACCTCACTCAAGCCATATGCTTACTGACAGCCTTTGTGAGCCCTGTTCTCAGAACTGTTCTAACTTTGATGTTAGAAGGGTGTTTGCCTTTTACTTGGACAGAACTAGATCTTTAGAGCCTTATCCCAGCTGTTTGTGTTATTGTGGCCAAGAAGAAAGGCTCAATGGAGAGGATTTCGTCCTGCATATGTCTGTGCTGTGACGTTGCCCAGGTACCCTCTCCACACTGTGTGACAGCACGCTCTACAAAATCTCAAGCATCTTCCACAGCTTTTTTCAGCCAAGTACCAGCACTTGGTCATCGGTACATATCTTTACCACTCATCACATTGTATCGCAGCATTCCAGAAATGGTGCCAAGACGTGCATATCTGCAGTCATGGTTCAGGTAGACTTTGAAGCCGACCTCCAAATGGAACTGCGGGCGAGTCACCTGAAATGGAATGGACAGGTGCAATCACTCAAAGAAGAAAAAAAAGGTTACTAGCTTGTTCTGTAACTGTTGTTCTTCAAGAGGTGTCCATGTCCATTGCACGACCCACCCTTCTTCCCCTCTCTGTCAGAGTCTGACTGGGAAGAAGGAACTGAGGAAGGTTCAGGGCAGCTCCACCCTGTGAATCATGGCGCAGCAGCGTGAGGTGGTTGAGGGCACATGTGCTGCCCTGACGGGTCCTGAGAAGAGAAGAATCTCTGGGCACGCACATGCCTGAAGTGGAATGGACATGGTGCAACAAATCTCAAAGAACGACAATTACAGAACAGGTTAATAACAGGTTTTAATGCCCCTCCAGGGCAAATCCAGTGCACAGTGGCCAGCCAAACCAGCTGGGTCAGGCTCTGGGGTAGGTTCATGGGGCAGGGTGCAAGACCCTTTCCCCTGTACAGCCCAGTCTGTGGCCTTTATACCCCCACTTTTCTGTGGCTCTCCTGACCTTATCCCAGCCCTATGTGCTGCCATGCAGGGATGGGAATTCTGGGCCATGCAGGGAGTTCATCCTGTCAAATCCTACCCTTCTTATGTAGCGGGAGAACACGTCCCTTCCTGCTTGGGGCTGTTAGCTTTGTTATTTGAATTAAACCAGCACAAAACTACTTATTCCCAGAGCAGCATGTTGGCTGGAATGTCATAGCTCAGATTTCCCCAAAAGCCAGAATTCATCCTGGAGAGAGGAACCTGGCGTAGGGAATTCCTGCCCAGCGGGAGAGTACACAGGAAAGTGGTGGGCAGCTGAAATGGAAAGGTTAGCTGGAAAATAAGAGCACAAGCTGTGCAGCCCAGCTGCTTGCCAGGGAGCCTAGCAACTGTACAAGATCCACACAGGAAAGGGTCAGCATTTCCACTGCGTGAATGGCCGTTTTCACCGGCACACGCAACAGCCTCATCAAGGCAATAACTCTGTGGTGCAGCGCACATCCAGCATTCATGGTGCCACGCACATGTAACAGTGCAATTAAATCAAGGTTAGTGATATTGGTGCCTTTCTGGAATTCACCCTCGTATCATAGGCAAGAGCTGACATTTCTGGCCAAGGTACCATGTGCAATGCAGATCCTCCAGTTTATGTATAAGCTTGAGTAGCTTTTGGATACTGGTAGATCAATCGAGGCCCTTACTCCTTGCTTAGGCACTCACAGCTTTGCTTGTCGCTTGATATTTCTGCCAGCAACAGACAAGGTCGCGCTTTTGGTGGGCAACAACCATTACTGGAATCATCCGAACCTGATGGCACCCGTCATGGACGTGTTTGAACTCAGCCTTCTCCTAAAGCGACTGCGATTCCAGGTGGTCTCACTCTTGGACCTGAACAAGGCTGAGATGCTGTTAGCCGTCAATCAGTTCCTGCAGCTCTTGGGGAAAGGAGTCTATGGTAAGTTGCAACCTGGGATGCTCTCCAAAGCCGTCTTCACCAGCGTGCAGGCCAAGCAGGCAGCCACATGGGCAACAAACCAGAGAGCAGTTAGCAGTGGTCAGTACTATTGCAGGGGCGTGGCTATGATCCCTACGTTAAGCTTGCTGTACACTTTCCTTTATACAAATTTTTCCCACTGTTAGTTGCTTTTTGTTGGTTTGGGTGAGGGTTGGTTTTTTTTTAAGAGTTCTAGCTCCTCTATGGTTTGCACCAGGACTTTCTCCCATCAAAACACGCTTTGGCCCAGAGGAAGATGCAGTGGGCTAGGAAGCCGGAGATCAAGAGATCATAGTTCTTCTACAGATTGGTGTTACTCACTCCATGCCCTTCACAACCCTTAGCATGAAGCAAGGCCTCCTGTGCCATTGAGAAGTTACATAAGCTGGGAAGAGAATCTGTTTTCTAACATGGTAACTCCAAATCCTAGCCACATTTTTGTGCATGGCTATACAATCAGGCCAACGGGGATAATCAAGCATATTTAACTCACTGTTTTGCTGTGTTATGCTTCCTTCCCTGGTAGCTGGGTCACATAGCATAATAGCCTTCTGCTGCTTGCTGATAGAAGTAGCCCTTTAGCTCAAGTCATACAGCTCTGTACTGTAATGTTGAACGTTTTGGGATCCAATCCTGCTGATAATACAAGGGGGTTGTGGTTGTTACAGTGGGACGTAACAGAATTTGCTTTTTCCTTTTTAATAAAATCTAGGACATTACATTTAAAATTAGATTTAAAAAGCATTATTGCAAAGAGAAGCATTCAGAAGATGTCTTTCTAAAATGATCTGTGCTAGGAATTATTTGGGGGAAGTCCTATAAGCCTGTGCTGTTCGGGGGGGGTCAGACTAGATGATCAAAATGGTCCCTTCTAGCCTTGCAATCTATGAACTCAGCCCCCCGTTTGCATGCACGATGATACAGTTTCTAATATGTTCACAAACTGGTTTTTTCAACAGGAACTCTGCCTCATTCAGTGCAGGCTGGAGCTGCTCGGGGGATGAATTAGGGTTGTGTAGGGAAGGAGGCTGTTGATTGTAAGGTCCCGGCCTTGTTTCTTGCAGAAGTAGTGAATGTAGAAGAACTGGGATTTATTGCCAGCTCTGCCACAGAGTTCCTGGGTGATGTCAGGAACTCATTTAAACTGCAGTTTTCACAGGCAGACGTTCATTCTCAGTTCCTCATTTTCTGGGTGTTCAACTTGAGACACTGGGCATTTGATTTGGAGAAGTGCTGCGCTCTCACAACTGCAACTGAAGTCAATTGGAGCGGCTCTTTAAACCTATCAAGTGCAACAAAACTGCTAAGACCTTGGAAAATGCAGTCCGTAGGTGTCTCAGTTTGGGAGCCCCAAATTAGGGGACACTTCTGACAATTTTGCCTTAACCCCTCTCTACTTCTGTACCTCAGATGTAAACTCATCCTCCATTATCTCATAGGAGGACAGTGAAGATATATTTATTCATGCTTGTGAGGCTGTCACTATGGAGATGAGCACCAGAGAAGGGCCCAAGAAGCCACTAATCCTTCCATATATTCAGTGCAGGGTTCGCAGAGGGCACAGTAAATAAAGCTGGGGCCACCTATTAAATGTTGAGGATAAAAGAAAAATTGAACAGCTGCCTTGCTCCTGTCCATGCTGTGCACCGTGTGGAATAGATAGCGTGTGATTACCATAGTTACAGAACTAGCTGCGCCAGCTCTCTCTGAGTACAACCCATCAGGTGCCCGCACCTCTCCGGGGGCAGTTCTCCCACTTTGACTAGGCCCCGGGCGACAGCACCTTGCGTATCCACAGTGCTTAACCCAGTAGTTGGACTGGCTTTGGCACTTGTGGGTCTTCCCTTTGGGAGTCTGTGACCAGGGTGATCTGCTTCTGCCACAGTGGTGTTGATTTAGAGACAAAGGATTTTAAAACAACAAACCATCGGCACACATCCGTCTTACCTAGAGGCTTCCCATCCCCTGGTGGCAGCCTAAGCAAATCTGAATTCTTCAGACATCCCCAGTCGGTCCCTGTGTCTCACCCTGGTTCTCTTGAACAACTCCCCCCTCACTTGAGAGAGAAATCCTTTTTAAGCTGCCAGAGGTCCATTATTTTTTTGCCTTCCCAGATTTTGGGCCTTCTGGACAAAACTAGTTTTTCAGGTTGGTTGAGTGGGAGGCAAAATCTTCAAGCTCAGAGTTCAAGCTTTGTCCTACTACTGTTTGCTTGACAGGGAGGCTTATTTGAGTGACTCATTTCTCTCCCTGCTTGTTTTTTTCTGACAGCCCACTACACCAGCCAATGTCCCAATACAGTCACATATTTAGGTTCCAGCCAAATAGTTAATACAGGACGGTAAAATCACAGCAGTTCTGATGCCAGTTATGGTTGCCCTTATGGATGCCAATTAAGGATGCCCAAATTATTGGCTAGGTGATAGGCAATCCCTTCTCCCCTCACACAACAGAAAGTGATAATGAAACATTGCAATACAATTCAGGATGACACCACTTGTGCCATTTAATGTTCAAATGACAAACCTAGGTGAAAATAACATGACTTTTCAGGATTAAACATACAGCTCCTAACCCATAAATATACGGATGTGTGATCTTTTAGGCAGCAAGGCTGTTTGACCTAGTGCTGCTGTGAGCTATATGAGGAACTATTCTATAGGTTCCGTTCTCAAAGAGCGTCTGTGAGTTCTAGCCACACGCAGCGCTGACTACCCGCCATTTAAAAACAAGAGCAAGAAGGCTGAGGGAGAGGCGTCCCTCTTCTGACAAAGAATGTGAAATAAAACTAAACCCGGGGGGAGAGGATACTTCTACAGGATGGCTGCCGTGACTTGTGGTTCCAATCAGCTTTAAGAAGCCAGTGTGCGGCTGAAAAAATCAGCTGACGGACGTACTGGCGCTGGTGGTTAACGTCAACAGACTTGTTGGGTGGTTAGAGGCCCTTTGCTTGCTGATGTCGAATCTTAGCTGTTGCATGTTGCTGGACTCATATCGTTATGTGGCCAGCCAAGAGGGGTGGAGAAAGCACGGGTTTCTTTGTCAGGTGCGGTCCCGTTGCATAGGCAGAGGCCAGCATCCAACAGAAGCCAGCAGCAGCAACAGGACTTCTTCATTTCATTCAGTTTTTGAAGATGGGGGCCTGGCTGGTTCCTCTGCCTTGGAACTCCTCACAGAAGCTCCTGGGAGAATCAGAACGGGGCCTCCTGAGGTGGCTGGCATCACCCAGGAGGGTCCGATTAGGTCGCCTTGATGCAGATGAAGAACTCCCCATTTCCAGTAATTTTGGGTTTGGAAAATCCACAGATCTCTGGCCCTTCAGTCAATCGGCGGGAGTGTAGGTATGCTGAGAAGTTTGAGGTCAGTGGCCAGTGCACAGGCGTTATCGGAGGCAGCCAAAAAAAGTCCCAACTCAAAGATCATTTTAAAAATGCAATAGTAGCAAACTATTGTACATAGAAATACAGAAATAGACCCAGCATCCAGACGCTCAGCCATGGCCAGAGAGGGAAAGTTCCCATTTTAAAACCAGATGCTTATAACTTCCCCTTTATATTTTGGTACTCAGCAGCTCATCTTTAAACAGCATTTTTTTTTTTTTGCTACACAAAATCTGAAGAAAGGTTTGACTTTAACTCGGTTAGGGTAAAAAAGGTGTTTTCTTCCTAAAATCACAATTGGGGGGTTCAGTTTTTCTGTGCAGGCATAACTGCCTCACATAATGCATACACACGAGGGGGCTGAATTCAAGTCGCACAGGCAATGTAAAGCTAGCATGTTCTATCTTTTAATTGCTTGATTTTCCAACCTTTATAGCATTATTTTAATGGTGTTTATATTTATATCATATGTGAAAAACATGTCACAAGAACGGGCAGGTTGCAAAGTCAAATGCTCAGAAGTGTTGCAGCGCCTGGGAGGAGGGGCTTGATTGTGGTGTGACAACCCACTCGGAGGTATCACAACACCTGTGAGGAGGAGGTGTGTGTGGCAGTGGAACCCGCTCCGAGGTGTTGCAGCACCTGGGAGGAGGGGGGCAGGTTGTGGGTGCAGCGCCCGGGAGGAAGGAGGCAGGTTGTGGTGCAACACACCTGCTACACGGGAGACGTGCTGGACATGGGAGCAATCGCCCGAGTAACGAGGAGCAGCCTGGGCGTTCCGTGGCTCTCGGCGCAAAGCCTGGCCTCTTCTGGTAACTCTGCCTCTCTCGTTCGTGGTTTGTAGCCGTATTCTACTACGCTGGGCATGGATACGAACATTCAGGGAGAAACTACATGGTCCCCATTGATGCCCCGCAGCCCTACGCCCCCGAGAACTGCATCAGCATCCAGAGGATCCTCCAGAAGATGCAGCAGAGGCAGACCGCCCTCAACCTCATCCTGCTGGACACCTGCAGGAAATGGTAGGCTCTCTTCCCCCTACTACCTCTCCCACGCCCCCCAGGGATGGCAGGGCTTGGAGCCATTGTGCTCACGACCCAGAGGGGAGTCAGGAAAACAGCCAGTGACTGTGGCCCAGCTCAGCAATGTCCTAACATTCCTCAGGTGAGAGGTTGCCGTGGGTGTCTAGGGCACTGCTCCCCTCGTTAAAGTTACACACACGCAACTACTTTGCTGAATCAAGGCTTTAATTACGAGATAAGGACAGTGAGTTTAACTCCAGGCCCATTAGGGTGCGCGGCAACTCCTTTGGCCTGAAAGTGCCACAGCAGGAGAGCAAACTGTGCAAAGCCCAAGGAGGGGCTGGGAGAGCTGGAGCCCTTCCGTGGGTGTCACAAGCCTTACGATCCTCCCCAGGGCTGTGACGCCTGGCGAAGGCAGACCATTGAAGCAAGCACTGATTTTCCTGCAGGCTCCCAGGAGGCAGCCCAGATGAGGGAGGCTGGATCTTTCCCTGACACCAATAATCATGCCTTTAGGATTGATGCATTTTAGGGTTTATGTCCCAGATTAGATTAAATGGAGCTTTAAAGATCCATCAGGTGGGTTGTTTCCCCGTCGTGGCAGATGACCAGTTCTTCTGGCCGCTTTACTGTGTGCCCCGGCAAACAGCTGCGGGTTTGTTTTTCCATTGGTGCGTAATCGAAGAACCTATGTAATGTGTCAGCGGTGTCATCAAATAGGTCCTGGGAGCCACCCCTAGTTTGCTGTGCGCTTGGACTTGGCTTAGGGCTGCATTAATATCTTTTGATCGTAGGATTTTCTGTAGCTCTCACTGCCACAGATCCGTGTGCTTCTCAGATAAATTAGCTCTGCACAGCAAAACCATGTCCTTTGCATAACAAAGGACTGACACAACTCAGTTCAGAATGTGCGGCGGGAAATACTGCGTCTCTTCTAAAGCCATCGCCAACTCATTAATATAAAAATTAAAAAGGACATGGGCCAGTGAGCATCCTGACAGGCCTTTGTGATAGATACAGTGTCAGTTAGCTCACTTGGCCACCTGATCCTAACTTAGGCCACCATTTGCTTCTGAAGGGCTCTGCAGATTAAATAGCCTAGGGTGTATGCCGGCCCTCACAAGTTTTTCCTAGGCATGACCTCTATCAATTGAATCAAAAAACAATTTCAGGTTGACAAAGGCTGCATGCATTTTTCCCCACCTGGAAGAACAATAATGATGAATCAAATGAGAGAGAGGACAGAAGTGATCAGTGGGAGAGTGGCCTTTGATGGTAGGAACCGGCTTGTTTTTTAGCTCTCTGCCCAATCCTCTGATCTCCCCAGGTGTACATTTGACACATCTGGTGTACATTTAAAAAACCCACCTATAAGGCAGGGATTCCGAGCATCATTTCTCTCTCTTTATTTTTCTAAAGTGGAACAATAATACCTGTGGACTAACCCGAGGTGGAAAATCCTCTATTATTTGTATTAAAAATGTTTGTTAACGCATGGGCCCACCAATCCGTATTGTCCTCAAAAACTTCTGCTGGGATAAAACCCAGAGCTGTTATGGCTTGTTGGTATATCAAATTCTAATTTCCCTGGTGGAGACTGGGGGTTATTCTGGGAAGGAGCAACAGCTAAGGTCCATGAAGACAGACCGTTCTGTAAGGTTAATAGGTTCAAGGAAGAGAAACGTCCATCCCAGGCATGCTTAGGAATAGGAGCTTCAATGGCTACGAGTTTAAGGCTAGAAAAATCTAGTGTGACCTCCTATATAACACAAGCAAGGGGATTTCACCCAAATACCCCTGTACTAAGCCAAATAACTTGAGTTTGGCTAAAGCATAACTTCCAGAAAGACATCCACTCTTGATCTGGAGACACCAGAAGATGGAGAATCCAGCCCGTCCTTTGCTAGTTTGTTCTGATGGTTAATTACCTTCACTGTTAACAATTTGTGCCTGATTTCTAATCTGAATCAGTCTAGCTCCAGTTTCCAGCCATCTTGTTCTGTCTTTCTCTGCTAGATAAAAGATCCTTTTAGTTTCCAGTTTTCTCCCCAGGAAGGTACTTATACACTGTAATCAAGTCACCTCTTAATCTTCTTTTCGATAAACTAATCACATCACGTTCTCTAAGTCTCTCACTCTACTGTATTTTCTCCAGCCCTTGAATAACTTCTGTGGCTCTTTTCTGCACCCTCTCCAACTTTTCAACATCTTTTTTTAAATGTGGGCACCAGGCCTGGATGCGGTATTCCAGTATCAGTCACAGCAATGCTTTATGTGCAGGTAAAGTCAGCTCCCCAATTCTGCTCACTACTCCTCCTCCAAGGATTGCATTGGCCCTTTTTGCCACCGTCTTGCACTGGGAGCTCACAATGATTTTCTTGTCTACTGGGACTCCTAAATCCTTTTCAGCTGAGCCACTGCTATCTAGGATACAGCCCCCCGTTCGTAGATATGGCTTGCATTCCTTCTCCTTTGACGTATAACTTTGTGTTTGGCTGAATTTTTATCTTATCACACGGTGGATAATGAGCACTGAGTAGTACAGCTGCTCAAAACATGTTTTCTTGGGGTTTTTTTTTAAAGAATTTTTCAGGTTTTCATTTAAAAATTGTTTTTAAAGTTTTGACAAAAGCCTAAAAATAAATTGACAATTTTGTTTCATTAAAAATACTTAGATTGAATCAAAAAGTGATTTTTGGTTGAAAAAAGGTTTGTATGAAACACTTTTGACTATCTCTACTGCATACAGAATATCAGTACAGAAGTGGCATTCTTGTTCATTTACCAATCACAAGCATTATGTGCCAGTCAAATTATCGAACTGTCAGTTAGTTCAATATGCTGTCAGTCCTAATTTAGGAATAGGTAATTACTGAAAGTATCAATTTACATTCAAAATGACCTTTTTATCAGAATTCAGAGCCACACTTTTTTATTCGCCCACTTACAAATATGTCACTCTCTAAGCCCCAAATATTCAGAGAGCATTTTGAGGATAAATGAACAAAAATCTGCCCCTTTTCTAGGAAGTAGTTCACGCTGTTGCTGAGTAAAAGGAAATACATGGATATGTGTTGCTGCCCTGGCCAGGTGAATGTGGTGCAAATGTGAATGCCACAGCTTAGCTTGTTTGTGGTATTTAAAGGCAGGGTTTCCCCTTCTTTCCTTTAAATATAAGACAAACAAGGGAATTAAACACAAATACTTTTAATGAAGCTTTAAGGCTGCCCAGGTAACACTAAAAAAGTCAGAGAGAGACGGAAGGAAGGGGTATAATTTGGAGGAGTTAGACCAAACATGCCAAGTTCCTCCTGACTGATGTGAAGAGCTGAGTCCATCCCAGGGGTTGACAGCAATGCTTCATGAGGCGCCGTTTCACAACCTGCCGTGTTAGCAAAGCACAAAGCTGCACGCAGAGAGCAAGAATTTCCCCAATGGCAGAATCTCCCCCAGCTGGGTTTACCCTGGGGCAGAACTTCACAGTTTGGCATTTTTTACTGTGCAGCCACAACACTGAACGGATGTAGGGCTGGACTGCTGGAATTGACATGGGGCTGGATTGTGTGGCTGTCATTTCCCAGTCTTTGCAAGGTGGGGGGGTGGCCTCCACAGCACTGCCTCCTCACACTTGCCAGGCCCTGATTGGGCTCTCCAATCCATGCAGGCTGGGGGCTGGGTGAGCTGATAGGGTGGGACAGGCCAGGGAAAAGGGCTGGATCAGAGGATTCACATCAACTTCCCCCTGGCCCGAGGAAATTGCCAGAGAAAGCAAACACAGACAAGAATTGTAGTAACATTTTTACGGCTCCTCTTGGGCGCTAGGGAACTGCAGCAGACAAGGGGTTTAATGGAGCGGTGCTGCAATGAGGACCTAGATTCCCCAGGGCTTTGGGGTGGCTTTTCCATGGAACCTCTCTTTTGCTTCCCCCTTCTCAGTAGGACAGTCAGGGGAATGTCTAAGGAAATTCTCCGAGGGACTGTCAGATAACAAATCCTCTCCCATGGCCTTACCCTGAAGGGAGGGATGGTATCGGCCCTGTGGAGTTTGTCTTTAGTCCAGACTTTCTCTGCTGAGTCAGCGAGCTGGCAACTCTCAGCTTCTCCACCCACTTCCTGCCCCAAAGCCCAGGACCTTTGCCTTTATACGCCAGCAGTGTCCTGAGGTTTTCGGCAAGGTTTTGAAGCAGAGCCGCGATGTGGATGCGGAACACTTGGGGAAAGGCCTGTTGTTTTGTTGTGGGTTTACACAGCACCTAGCATGGTGTGGTCCCCTGCTGAACAGTAGTAATCAACCAATCAAGCTGATTGTCTTGTTGGCATTTTTGGGCATGTCACTGAAGGCAAACGGGCATAAATCTCCCATTACCTGACATGTCAGTAATTGAAGCCGATGAGTGACCCACGGTGTAAATGAGATGAGAATCAGGCCCAGTGTCTGGACGCTCCCCTTGTCTGTCCTGTCCATTGCCAAGGATGTCTCTGTTTTCCCTCATGCCCTGGAAACATAGTCTGGCTAAGCCTTGTCCTCAGTCAGGGCAAACAAACCCGAACCGATTTTTCCACTCCCTTCGTCCAGCTGGCTTTTCTGGAGCCGTGCACATCTCTCTGTGTTGCCCTCTGCCAACAGCTTTGCACCAAAGCATGGGAGTGCAGCCTGTGGATTAGACACACACCGTGAGCTGCAGGGGGTCAGAGGCAGTCTATTCTGGGGTCTGACGTCTTGTTCTTCATATCTGGAATCCTCTAGCCACTTACGTGTGTGTCTGGAGCGGCCGAGGGCAGATATCTCTCTCCATTCATTGATTTTACTTAGAAATGTACTTCACGCCTGTCCTTGACCCTTCTGGGTCTGTTTGGAGGGTCAGTGCAAGGCAGGCAAACGTTGCCATCCAGCGGCGGCCCCCTGCTTCCTGGTCACCAGCTATAAACAGTCAGCCTCATGTGCTGACTCGATGAAACAGGGACATCCTGTATCTCCTCCTCAGTGGGCCAAGCTGCCGGGAAGCAGATGACGCAGCTGCTGACAATCCCCTGGGCCTAGCTGTGATCTCAGTTCCACACGTGCAAACTGGGAGTGACTCCTTTGCCCTGGTGTAAACCTGTTGCAAGTGAGAGAGGCCCAGGCCCTCCCTATGTACAGATCTCTCCAGTGCCCAGAGATTGCTAATTTTCCACTCGTAGGCTGCAGTCGGTAACCTCCTGGGCAGACCCCATCACTAATGCTGTGCACAAAGGATCTTTCGGGCGTTTTGCAGTGGAAGCCAGGCCTTTTGCACCGGGTCTGCCCTGATGCCTTTTACCTGATCTTGGAAATTATGGGCCAGCTCCTTAGCCCCAACACGGCCACTCTGCCTGGTGGTGGCAGCAGAGCATCCCCAAAGCTGCCCTAACAGGGCCAAGGGTTATTCCTGTGGCATTGTGGGCAGCCTGGCTGGCCTAGCCAGCTCCCTGGGGAAGGGAAGGGGTGCATGCTCCAACGATCCTCACTAGCGTAGTAGCCCCTCCAGGGAGGGGAGTGCATTATGAACCAACGTATGAGCTGTTACGAGTCCTGACGCAGCTCTACACTATGCTGCTGGGAAACCAGTCCCAGGATCAGAACCCCAAACATCTCCTTTCCAGCTCCACCCTCAGCTCCCCCGAGGAGTCAGCCCTGCCGTTTTCAGCCAGACATTTTTCCCTTTGCTCAGCCCTGGTCGCACAAAGAGGCCAGAGTCTGGCTGGGCTGGGGGTGCTCTCAGCTGGTGAAAAGCCCCCATGGCTCCGCTCTATTCCCCCCCCCCCCGGCTGTCCTTACCCGCAAGCATTTGGAGATTGGGTCTGATGTGATTGCCGAGTGCATTCCTGTCGCTGAGCAAATGCTGAACATATGGGGTCTGTTCACCCCCAGGGACGGGGCCAGCCTGTACGTATCTGAAGACGAATCCCCTTGCACTCAGTTCACACCGTTACATCCTTTCATCTCTAGGTACAACCCGCAGTGTGCGCTGTCTCTGGTGCAGCCGCTGGAGCCCTGGGGGAATACAGTGTACGGCTACGCCACGTAAGTATCTGTGCCGATGGCTCGTGGCTGAAGATCTTTGGCACTTCACAGGGCTGTGGCTTGACGTTCTCGCTTCTGCAGGGCTGGAGCGCTGTGCCATTGACGGGACGGTGTGGCGTGGGTGTGTGTGCTGAAAAGGCCCAGAAACAGCCATGACCTGCTCTGCATTTGCCAACTAGCACGGGTGCAGCTGAATGTCCCTCGTGCAGACAGGGCCTGTCTCTGATCTTCGTTTCTCACACTTTCTCTCTGGCTTTCCTGAGCTGTAACCTCATCTGTTCCTCAGCTGGCAGCAGCTGTGGTTGATCCATGGTTAAGATTGTAATTGTCACACCCTTTTGTGGCCTAGTATCAGTGAGTGTTTGTAATGGAGTCTCTCCCCACAGCCCAAGCCACAGGGTCCTAAACTGAGACATCGAACTGGCTGCTCTGGATGGCGGCACCTCCTGCTGGGCTACCATTCTCTAGAGCTGCAATTGGATAATTCAATTAACACCCCATGGGGCAGTGCACATGACCCCCCATGAGTCACGGAACTCTCTTAAGTCCAGGAGATCATGGTGAGGGAGATTTTCAGAGGGGCTGAGCTGTCGTAAGTCTCCCCCCACTGAAAAGAAACAATGCAATACAATTTCCTTTTCATTAAAACAAGCCCCTGTGTCACACTAAAATGCTGCAATTGCTCACAATGCAAACCGCACCAGAAACTACAGACCGGGCATTGTACGACGCAGCCTTATAATTAGTGGAACAATACTCTGAAGCAAATACGGATGCACGTGTTTCTTCATTCAAAGGAACAGCCTATATTACTCCAATTTTTCAGCCCCCTGAGTTTACAATGGTTCTGTACTGTTCCCCCAGGATCGGCAACTTGACTTTCCAGTGTCCTTCTTAACATGGTCAAAGCAATAACTTGGCCAACAGAACAGGAATGGTTACAGTGAATCCTGAACGAAAGGTGTTTCCAGGGGTTAGGGGTGCCTCTGTGTGGTGTCTGCGTGCCAAACAGCTCACGGTTGTGTGGTTGCCTTTGAAGGAGTGAAGATGCAGAAGCCTATGAGGTTCAGGATGGGGAATTCAGCTCCGGGATCTTCATGAAGTATCTGAAAAAGCACATTCTGCAGGAAAAGAAAGTGACCCACGTGCTGGAGGATGTGTTGGAAGGTAAATATTGTCCCGGGCGCTGTTCAGTTGAAGCCGGAAGCTACTTAAAAGGTAAAGGCAATGTGCAGTCACTGATGGCGGATACAAAGGAAGAGGAGCTGGAGCAAACAGACAAAGGGAAGGTCAATGAGTCCCCAGGCCAGTTTGTTAGAGTGAAGGGCTTGAGCTACTAACAGAATCCATCTCGCATTAAAATCAGTAAACACGCTGGGGGGTGGGGGGGGAGGCAAGGTAGCTCTCTTTACAAAAGGCTCTAGAGGTGATCCTGGGAATTAGAGGGCAGGCGCCTCAAATCAGAACCAGGTACAGTGGTTTAATTAGAATAACAGAACGCCTGGGTGAACGTAAGGTGCTGGGTATAAACCAGCACAGCTTCTGCAAGCAAAAATCCTACCTCTGCAGTCTACTAGAATTCTCTGATCACGGCAACGACATAGCAGGGGCTAAAGGAGAACCGGCTGATCTCGTTTGTTTGCGCCTTCAAAGATCCTCGGCAAAGCCCCTCGCAAGAGGCTATTAAGGAAGTGAATTAGTCGTGTGTAAATGTGCCAAGTCAGAAACGGCTGGGACAGAAGCAAAGCATAGAAAGGAACAGTCAGTTTTCATCAAGGCCCGAGGTTAGCAGTGGAGTCCTCATCCTAGGGCTGGTGCTGTGTAATGTGTTTGTGAATAATCTGGAGCAGTGAGATGGCAACGTTTGCTGGTGAGGCAGGGGCAGTTGAAATCCGGCGCGACAAAGGCGAGATAAGGAATGGTCTGAACTCTTCACGCCCATTGCTGGGTTCTCAATGGACTATAATCCCTCAGGAAAGGGCAGAGCAGTGAAACCTCTGCTCAGCATGCAGGTGCGGTTGAGAAACCAAACAAGATGTTAGGCGGTGTGAAGGAATGGGATGGTGCATATTCCAACAGCCTGATATTCCAGCCTTCACTTGGGTACCGGGTGTGGTGCGGGGCAGCTCATCGAATGTTCAGTGGGGGGCTGGAGCACAGCAGAAACCGTATGTGGAGAGATTGGAATGGCTGCAGGGATGGTGTGAGACAGGCCTCCAATTTAGGGGGAAAATTCAAAGGCGCAAAGAAGACGTGGGTGCCCAACCCCACTGATTCTGCATGGGAGCTGGCTTCCTCAGCAGCCTTTGTGCCATTGCGGGTCATCCTTTGGAACTGTTACTACCCAGGCAGCTGTTTCTCCCCCCAGACATTGGCCGGGACCCCTTGGTAACTGGGAAGCAGGTGATGGAGATCAAGCACACTCTGAAGGAAGCCCGATCACTGACTGACCCCATCTGCAGCACTGGGCCAAGTGCGGCGCTCTGGGGACGCAGCCACGGTAAGAAACCAATGCAGCGCCCTTACCCAGGATGTCTCAGCCCGGGCTCTGGGCATCCCCAGCAAGGTGCATTAGCACCTTTTAAATACGAACAGCAATCGTGTAAAATGTTGTCGTCGGGTTCCCTGGTCTTGCTTCACGCAATGCCCTGATCACAGCCACATAAGGGGGCGCCCGTGTCTCTGCCATCCCCTCCTGGAAGAGGTCCAGGCCATGGAGAGGGCTAGCACAGCTGTGGGAGCCGTTTGGGGAAGGGGTGGGGGTGCTGGGTGGATGAATCCAGGGGGGCTGCTGCTGGGGTCTGGGCATATGGCACTGAGTGGGGTGGGAGCCTAAGGGTCTGTAAGAGCCAGACGGGGGAGAAGCAAAGGCAGCACCTAGGATGTGGGGAGCAGCAAACAGAGGAAGGTCTTGCTGCCGCTGTGGCGCGAGAGGCTTCTCCAGGCAAGCTCAGATGCAGGAAGCAGGAAGCTTGCAAGGCAAGCCAGCAGGCTTTGAGAAGGGGGGGCTTGGGAGGAGGGGACTCAGCTGCTGGCTGAACACTGAAGAGATTCCTTGGCACGGAAATAATGGGACGGGGCGAAGAGAACAGCAGCAGCAGGGAATTGGCTGAATGGCGGCGGGAGGCTCAAAGAAATCGATCCACTGATACTCAGTGTAGCAGGGTGGGCCAGCGCAGGGCAGGCCACAAGGAGTATTTCAGGGGTCACTGCCCAGCCCTGGCCTGGGGCAGCAATTCACGACATGTACCTTCCCGCACTGCAGGAATAACTCAAGCACTGCGGGCAGAGGAGACGGTGGCTGGTACAGGAGGGGCACCCTCTCCAAATGTCATTGTACAGGGAGTCACCATCGAAAGGGTGTGGTTCTCGTGGGGTCCTGCAGAGATCAGTTCCTGGCCCGCTGCTGTTTATTAATGACCTGAACATAAAAGCAACACTGATAAAGTTCGAGGGAATGGTACATAACGAAGAGGACAGGTCACTGGTACAGAGCGAACTGGATCGCTTGGTAAAACGGGGCACAAGGAAACAATACGCATTTTATTACAGCTAAATGTCAATGTATATTGTGACATACCAGGGTACAAGCCAGACTTTTTCTCACCTGTGGGCGTCCTTTGTTTCCCTTTCTTTGGATGACTCCGCTTACTGCTTAAATGCAAATTAAGCAGAGCACACTTTCCTTTGTTTAGGACAGATCTGTTTGCCAACCTCAGTTTGAGCAGGGCTGTGGGATTTGGAAGATGTGTCAATGTCATCATACAGGGAAACGTCACAACTCTACATACAATGTTGCCACACGTATTTTATCAAGATGATACTGACCAGCAAGTTGAGTTTTCAGATGATACTTTACAAGGCATGCCTTGTACAAAAATGATCACACTAACGTGTAGGGTGTGACACAAGGATATATTCTTTCACACATATATCTAGGGACAAAGAATATGGTGGATGGGGGATTCTGGGTGATAATGTCCTTTCGGAGAAAAGAGAAGTTAGTGGAGAGGAGCCGGAGTTGTTGCTATTGTTAAAGTCTAGTCCCGTTTCATCCCAGGTGGTGGTTGGGATTCAGCTGAAATTGGTAGATGTGGTGATGTTATATGGGTCCTTTTCTCTGGTCCTGTGTGCTCAGGAGAGCTCTCAGGATCAGGGTGATGAAGGTCTGAGGTCCCAGGAGAGGGTGGGGGTGCCAGGCAGGATTGTGAATCTCACACCAGTAGCCAATTTTTCTCCCAAAGTCCCTTTCTTCAAGGACCGCAAAAGGGAGTGATAACAGAATAGCACATCCCCTCATTATTCTGTCCACTAATTAGGCCTCAATTCTGAAGTGTAATTTTGGTTCACTAATTTCTGATTCCACACTCAAGGACTGTGTTAAAATCGTGCTCGGTAAATGAAAAATGATTTTAACGCAGTCCTTGAGTTGTATCAGGAGGCCTTTTTGTGTGGACGAGTTCAATCAGTCTGTCTTGATTTCATGCCTTTTCCCATCAACATTTGCTGTTCCAGGTTACTATGACATCTTACGATTCCTTCCAGTGGAACTCACAAGTGGTAATTAGGCCTACAGATTTACCCTAAAACAGTAGCTATTCAGGGAACAAATAATTAATAATGGTCTCTTCAGTCCGGCAGAGAAAGGGCTAACACGATCCAATGGCTAGAAGTTAAAGCTAGACAAATTCAGGCCGGAAATACGGCATACATATTTAACAGTGAGGGTAATTAACCACTGGAACAATTGACCCAGGGTCATGATTCTCCATTACTGACAATTTTTCAATCACGGGTAGATGTTAGCGCCGCCCTCAGACTTATTGCGGGGGCAGTTCTTTGGCCTGGATTGCAGAGCAGTTCAGCCTGGCTGATCGCAGTGGTCCCTTAGAACCTACGAACCATTCCCACCTGCTGCCTGGGTCCCAGCAGTGAGACAGAGAAGGCCTGGTGCTGTGCGTCCTGGCCTCTGCGATGACTCCTGCTCTGATTTCACTTACAGAGCTGCTAAATGAGACGCTGACTTTTCCATGCGGCATCCAAGTGGAGCTTCGCTTCCAGGTGGTTTTCTCTAACGTAATGCACGTGAGCGCAAAGCTGCAGGCTCCTCCGCCACATGTCACTGACATCCGACTCCTGCTCTGCGGCCCCGTGGTGAGCTCCTTTATGTCTGTGCCTGGGGACCTGTACTTCCCTTCGGCCCCTTTCTTCAGCAGAGACGGGACTGAAAAGGCAGCAGCCACTGTAATGCCAGTGGCAGGGCAGGAAGGAGGAACAGGGCGTAGGTGAAGGTTGTGGAGCGTGGGCAGGGTGTGTGTCATGTGGGCGGGGTTTGGGGAGGGTGTGTCTCCATCAGAGGTTGGGGAGAGGCTGAGGGGCTCCGTGTGTAGAGAGGGTGGGATGTACACTTGGGATGGCGGGGACCTGGCTGTCTTTGCTGTGCCCAGTGAAGAAGAGCCCTGCCTAGGGCCCTGTAACCAGCAGGAAGCCTGGGGATGTGAGATCCTGCACTGAGAGTGTCCTGCCTGGGCCCTGTGAGCTCCAGCCTGGGGACAGAGGCTGGCTTGATGCGGCATCCCGGGGCAGAGACACTAGAGGGATGTCAGATGCTGCTGGAGCGTGCTCCTTTGGCTGGGGTAGAGTATCTGACGCCCTGCTTGACTCACATTTTAAGAACATAACATTTCAGCAGGTTACCCCCCATACACAGCACAATAGCATTAATAATCAGTGAGGTTTCCAGTGATACATGCCGCCCGTGGGGTAAATATCATGACAACAGCATCTCCTCTGATGTTGGGGTGCTCCTGGGGTCATGGAGACCCAGTCATTGGGTGGTAATTCAGGAAGCCCTGTGGTGCTGTTCAGGAATCTGGTCCAGCTGCTTCATTTCTCCGTTGGTCTGTGGTCTTCATGGGCCACATAGAAGAATGTCTTGACAAATGCACCCCGAAAACAATGATGCATGTGATGGGGCACACCAGGCTCTCTGAGGCCCCTTGCTGGAGGCCTCACCGTCCTACCACACCCTGCCACAGAAAAGGAGCAGTGAAGGTGGGTCCTCCAGGCCTGCCTTGATAGGCTGCAGGGAAGCAGCCAATCAGAGTGCAGCAGGCCCAGATAAAAGGAGCTGCAGGGCCTGCGCAGGACAGTTGCTGGTTGGGACCAGATGGGGAATAAGGACCTGGAAGGCTGTGAGACTCCTCAAGCTCAAGCAGGGATAGGACTGGGAAGCTCTCCCAGCACAGAAGCCTGAGAGAGAGAACCCTGACTAAAAGGGAGCCAAGATTGTTACAAGCTCTCCAGGCAGAGGCCTGGGAGAGACCCTGTGCAAACAGGGAACAGACAGAGGACCCAAGAAGGTAATGGGACAGAGTGGGAAGCCACCCAGGGAATGCAGCTGCAGCAACCATTAAAAAAACCAGCACATGGTTGCTATTTGTTGGGTCCCTGAGTTGGGACCCAGAATAGTGGGTGGGCTTGGGTCCCCTCCTTTGGCCACTGGGGAAGTGGTCTAAGCCCCAAGAAGTGGATAAGATTCAGTACTAAAGGCCCAGAGTCAGGACTGAAGACCCCGGAGACGGGCAACCATTTGTTGGACTTTGTTACATGAATGAACCCTTTCCAGGGTTAGATTTTGTTGACTTAGCTGGAACACTGAGCCTCTGAAATCTGCCTGACAAGGGCAACAGCTGACACGGAGCACTGCAGAAAGGGAGCGAGAAAGAGGACAGGTTTACACCCACCTGACAGGAGGTGCTCATGAGACGTGAGGGCGCCCCTTCACAATGTCTGAGACACCATGATGATATTTTCATCCTCTGGGCAGACGGGGTGTACCTCATCCAGCACGCTAAATGCTCCAGCATGAGCATTTACAATAAACTCTCTCAGATGAACTCACACAGGACAATGATAAGACGAAAACATCTTACCATATGTAGGTCAACACTTTTCACAAAGTGATCACTCTGTGTCTGACCTATCAGTCCTCATCCTCAAAGGAAACCCCCACAACACTTTCAAAAGACCAGCCTGGGAGCTTACATTCATTACTCTGCTAGACACTAAAACTCATGGATTGAACAGAGACATTGGAGTTATGGCTTATTACAACCATCTGTAACCCGCTAACCCCCTTTTCTTGCTTCTGACTGAGGAAGTGTTAACGGGTCGCTCTTCCTTGAATGGTCTCTTGGACTATGTTATGAACAATGCTTGCTGTTGTAGTTGCTGGAATGAATCACCAGAGGGCCTCAAGGTTCCACATACCAGGCCAGCCTATTACAGATGCTGTGTTACGCTCGGCAGCTCTACCATAGAAACATTTGCTGGTATAGTAATGTCACGTAGAGAGTAATTTAAAAAAACATTTATTTTACAGTTTTTATACTGGCAAAAGCCCGATAATTCTCTGGCTGCTTTGTACCACCAGAACAGCACAAAACAGCAGTCTAGTAGCAAGTACACCACAAACACACACTACAGACACCAAGCTCACCCAAAGGGCCATTGTAGCATTTGTGTTAGGAAATGCAGGGTTTACCTTAACCAGTGCTCTCTGGGCAAAGCAGCCCCAGATCCTGCTGGGTTTGAGCAGGCAGGTGCGTGTGTGTGAATTATTTGGCGTCTTTGGCTTGTGCTGGAAGTGCCTTTTTGTTTGTTCTTCTCTGTCTGCTCCAGGAAATGCAAGATCTGGCCATGGTGAGTGATAGCGAATCTGACCGGGTGGCATCGCTGCTTGTCTCACAATATGAGCAAGAGGAATTGGACTGTGTGCTTCAACTCTGTGGCCTCCAGAAAGTTCAGGTAAAAAGTCACCCTCTGTAGAAATCTCACTGTTGGCTTTGCTGCCCCAGCGAGCAGCTGGTGCCTCCCAACCCAGCCCTCCAGGAGGCTTTCAGAATCCTCACACATTCCTGGGTGGAAAAGGGAACAACAGTTCAGAGAGGGCCATGGTGCAGTGGCATCTCTGTGCGCCTTGAACTCTGCTGTGACAGATTTGTGACCAAGAGAACACTGCTGCTATCGTGGAAATTCACTGCTGGAGCACAAAAGACCTGTCCCCCGGCTCACGTTTCCTTTCTGCCTCCAAGGGCAGAAGGTATGTTTTCCCCAGTCCTTTTGGTTTCAGGCAAGTGGCGGGGCCACAAGCAAAGATCTGAGCCATCTCCAGTGGCTTACCCAATGTTTTAATTCCATCAAGAGACACTTACCTCGCCCATAGATGGACGAGACTACTCAGTCAGAGGCTGAGTGGTAGAGGGCGAGGCCAGAAGGAGGGATCATCACTGTCATCTAGTCTGACCTCTTGTCCAGCATGGGCCAGAGATGCCCAGCCAGTGAGCCCCTGCAGTGGTGAGATTGATTCTTCCCTGCTATCTGAGGGACACTGCTGGCTCCAAAACCTTCCAGCAGAGCCACAGCATATCCTCACCAAAGAACCCAGACTTGATGTGAAAAGCCCAGGAGATGGAGAAGCCATGAAATCCCTCCCTAACCTGGTGCCAATGGATAATTGCCTCCTCGTTACAAAATTGCACTTTATTTCTCATTTGAATTTTTCTAATCCAATTTCCAATCACTGGCTTGTCTTATTTCTTTATCGGCTAGATTACAGGGCCCTCTCTGTCAGACGTCCTCTCTCTTTGTAGGTATGCAAAGGGGCATGTGTGTCCCATCCTTGATCACCAGAGTGCTGATCCATCTATTAGACCTCAGCACTTTGTCACAAGGTCCTTATAAACTGTGATCAAGTCACTTCTTGCCCCTCGCTGCAATAAACTACGTAGATTGAGCTCCGTTAGTCTCTGACTGCATGCTACCTCTTCCAGACCTCGAATTGTCCTTGTGGATATTTTCTGAACTCTTTCCAATTTGTCAACCTCCGTTTTAAGTGTGGATACCAGAAGTGGACACAGTACCGCAGCAATGGTCTTGCTGGGGCCTTATACAGATGTAGTACCGCCTTTCCACTCCTACACAGTGACCTACTTATGGGGACACTATATACTTTCTTAGCCCCAGCATCGCGCTTCCATTCATCAGTTGTTTATCTACCATAACGCCCAAGTCCTTTTCAGTGTTGCGGCTTTCCAGGATACAGTCCCCTATTCTGTAAGCGTGATGGACATTCTTTCTTCCTAGGTAAATGACCTTATATTTGACTGTATTGCATGCATGTTGTTTCATTGCACTAAGATTCCTCCGTATCAGCGATCTGTCCTTGTTACTTACCACTTCCCTAGTTTGGGTCATCTGCAAACTTTACCAGCAATGATTTTATATTTTCTTCCAGATCATTTATAAAAATATTGAATAGCATTGGGCCAAGAACAGATCCCACCCGGAGTTCACTAAAAACACCCTCATTTATTGACAGTTCCCCATTAACAACTACATTTTGAGGTCAGTCAGCTTTTCATCCCCAGAATGTGCCGTATTTCATTCATTTTGAGCCCTTATGCCGCACTCCCTGGTATGTGTAAAGTCCTAAACTGGGGCCAAGAACAACATTGCAACAATTTTATAAGAAATCGCAATCCTCACCATCAGAGGAGCAGTCTTCTACAGAGCCCCTGGGCTCCATTTAGCCAACCTCCTGTCACATGTCGCCAGTGACAAAGGGCACATCCCAAGCCTAGCATGTCCTGTCGCCAAGAGAGCTCATTTCAGTGGAAGCCAGAAAATCTAGCGGGTAGGAAGTGGAGATAACGGTCCAGATTCATTGTGGGGGTAAGCAGAGGCAACAACCCAGAGAAGTGTCAATGGCCCGGGTCTCCTGGCCGGGGTTGCGTGCTACAGACAGTGTCTGGGGGCAGTGGGCTGCCCAGAGCACCCAGTCCAGCCTTTGGTCCCTTGATGCTGATTGGAGTGAAGCCTGCTTTAGATTTTCACCTGATTTACTTTGTGTCCTCTGCTCTTCCCCCAGACAGATGTGCTGCTGCAGCTGGATTTGCACTACACCCAGCTGGGCACCAAAGAGAGAGCGCGCGAGACTCTGCAGAAAATCCTCCAGAAACCTCTGCTCGCAAACTTGTTCAGCCAAAAAAGCTCTGCCAGCCCACCCTGCCTGGAGGGCCAAAAAGCTGCTCTCACCTTGTGCCCCACGGATGCCGCTGCTGTGAATGCAGCCCACGAGGGGCCCTGCTCTCTGACAGCAGAGCCCAGAAGCAGCTGGCAAGGCAGCAGCCCGTCGAACACAGGCAGTGAGCCAGAGGAAAACGATGAGAGCGACCTGAGCAGTCTCTGCTCAGCGCTGCAAAGGGCTGGCCCAGGGCAGTGCCCTTGACATGTGTGGAAACTGATCTCCCCAGTGGGGAGTTCATTGCAATATAGGCAGACTGTATTTGTATTGCAAGTTACAAGCCAGACAATTCCCACAATCTGCATTCTAGTCTGAGCTCTTCTCCAACCATGGGCAAGGCTGCTATTGGAAGGGTTTCTCCTCTCATCCCATTTAACAGGGAGCCCTCGTGAGCGTTATTTGTGTCACGGGCAAAGCTCTAAACTGTTTAAAACAAGGACCTTCTGCAGAAGGGTGATTTTACTGCCCACTAGACAGCGTAACTGACATGACTCATCATGTTTCCCAGCAACGAACGTGTGTTGCCAACTGAGCTGCTTTGAGAGTCACACTTTAATTCGCAAGTGCCTGGAAAAAGCACTGAAAAAACTAAGAAAGGGTGAGTGAATAGCTCCAAGAAGGTTGCAGGAGCTTTAAGAAATGGTAAGTGAAGAGAGGCAAGAACATTGCAGGCACAATCCACAGATACACTTAAAAAAACCCAACAATCTCTGACCACAATGTTGTATGAATATTACGACGAATTAATGCATGGCAAATGTAAAATTGCAAGAATGTGCAGCAGGTTTCAGTAGGAGGTGCCAAAATGTCGTTACGCCTTTCTGTCTAATAGGAACATGCAACAAATAGTTGAGCAATAACGTGCATACGTGTTTCTGAAGGATATATTTGATCTCTATATTTGGGATGACGTCAATTTTTCTCTAAACCACATCGTTGAGAATGCACATAATTTTAATGTATTTTGACATATTTATTATATTGTTTCCCCCCATTTTTAAGGTGGGTCAGAGTTAAGGGTTTTATTATGTTCTAGATTGCAGTGTTTGCGGCATATCTCTGATATGGCTGGATGCTTCGCCTAGTGTTCTCTCGTGTCTGAGCGGTTTTAGGTATCTGTGGGTGGGATTCACAAAGGGGACTTAGGCATCTCATTGCCCCTGTGGCTGCCTAGATCCAATATTTAGGCACCAGTGGCATTCACAAAACACCTCACCCTGGAGTTTTTGCTGCCAAAGTCCCAGAGGTGCCTAGATTTCAGTGGCTGGGCAGACATACAGAGTCTACTTTCTATTAAATATTCATTGGCACAGGGGGCTGGCACATGGGTCTCCCTCTTCCCAGATGGGTGCTGTAGCTACTGGGCTATAAAGTCATTCTCACATATTTAATTATTCCCCTTTGTGACTCCTGCCCTGGATATGAAGGTGTACATTGTCTTTCTAGTGCTTAGATAACGTGGCTGCGGCCTGAACTGTAAATTACCAGTTTTCCTGTTGTGGGAATTGCCTGGGTTTTTTGTTGTTGTTGAAGAAATGAAGGCGCACTGCCAGCATTGATTGTGCTGCAGTAGGAAACGATTCAGCTAACGGGAAGCTCTCCTGTCCGACGGCTGTCAAAGACTGAAGACACCCATTACATTTCATTTAAGTCCTAGTTTGAGGGCTGAAGTGATCCATAGGCCCTGTGCTGCCTCTCTGGAGAACAACGAGGAGTGGATCTTCAGCTGCTCTGTAGTTCCACTGAAGTGAGTGGCTCATAACCTTGTAATGGCTAGTCCACGTGGAGGAGAACAACCCACCACTGCTGCTGGTTACTCTGTTTGCCCAACTGGCAGTGGTCTGTGCTGTAGATCTCAAGGTCCGCATGCTGGTGATGACCCAATCCTGGGGTCACTAGGGTTGCATATGATCAATTTTCTGGGTTTTCAGTGTTTTTTAACCTAGGAAGTTGCATCCCAAACAAACATCCTGCAATACAAGAACACAAAAGTTGCAAAGTCAAGCTTCAAAAATTAAGACATGCCAGGATGAACTAGGCCTACGCAGTCTCAGGTCAGCCCCCTTGTGAATAGGCACTGTAGGAACAGTCTATAATGACATGATCACAGACTTCTTTTTCCATGGGACCTGCTCAGGATGGATGGCTCTCTGAAGGTGAACCAGGGATGTGCAATGAAGAAGGCTGTTGTCTGTGGATCCTTGCATCAGTTGTTGCAGAAGTCGGAAGGTGTGTCGTGAATGAGGCAGGGAACTGCAGAAATAGAAAGGATGTCTTGTGGACAAGACAGTTGAATGCCATCTTGGAAAACTGGATTCTTTGCTTAGCATAGAATTCCTATGTGAGTGAGAAGGAAAAACAAATATTAAATAATTGCTTATTCCCTGAATGAAGCAGGGGTCTGGTTAAAAAAAAAAAAAGCATGTGAATATGTCATGAAAACTTGTACCATAATTAAAGCTGGTCCAGAAGATTTTGACAAAATTGTTTTTCTCAAAAAATGCTGATTTGTTGACGTCAGAATTGTTTGCAGTAATGTCCTGGATTTGGCAAACTTTTGTGGAGAAAGGTTGCTCAGATCCAGTGTGGATTTTATTATCAAAACCCAGAATAGCTTATAGCCTGGTGGTCAGGGCACTCATTTTGGATATGAGATGTTGAAAACAATTTTCCTAAGGTTTATCACAACTTAGTTTCCACATAAGCATTCCTTTATTAGTCCAAAGGTCACTTGGTGTTAGTTACATCCCAAATAAAAATACAAGCATATACAGTCCTCTCCTCTTAAGTGGATTCCTGATAAGTGGATAATCTGCATAAGTGGATACTGTTTCCATGGTCCCGTTTTGATCATAATGTTTTCAATGTAAAATGGGGTTCGGTTAAGTGGATACCGCTTAAGTGAATAATCCGTTGTAGTGGATATAAATTTTTAGTCCGGTAACCCATTTTCACATGTTAATGACTTCGGATAAGTGAATACTCCGCATAAGTGGATAAGGTTTGTCTGGTCCCGAGGCTATCCACTAAAGCGGACTCGACTGTATGCACTTATACACCAGATCCTAGCAATAATACAGGAATATGTGTTGGCCACGGTGTATACAACAGGATCAAGCCCAGATGACATCTTCCCATCAGGGCGTGACTCCAGAGTGTTAAGGAACAGCTCTGACAAAGAGACCCCTAAAAACCTTGTCTTTATATACACTGTAATAAACAAGTGACTTCATCAGTGGTTACTGGAGCTTAGCTAAAGCCTGATGAAGCAGTTTAGGGCTGAACACTGGTATCTTCAAGGTTTTCTTATCTCACTTTGCTACAGTTCTCCCTAACTACCATGACTTTGCAGGTCTTGAACGTGGGTGCACGGGGTTTCCTACCACCTGGTGCCACCCTGCTTCCACCCTGCAGCTTGCCGCTAACTAAGGGCTAACTAATAGATTGCTGGCTGTGGCGCTCATTTAACACTGTAGTGAAGACAAGCTCTAACTGAGCAGGAGAAACCATGAAACCTGACGTTGCATCAGGGAAGGTTTCCCTGGGCCTGACTGGAGGAACACCAGGAACTCTGATTGGGTAAGGCTTCCTATTTAAACCCAAAGATCGGCAGAGACAGTTGTCCACAAAATTGGGCTTTCCGTGGCTGCTACTTTGGACCCTGCCTTCTGACCTCATTTCTGAACCCTGCTTTCATGCCTTGCTCCTGGTTCCTGCTTTCCTGAACTGTTCTTGATCCTTGCCCTGGTCTCCGAATCTGCCTCTAATCCTTGTCTCGACCATCTGACTCTTATTCCAGCTCTGACTCTTGGTTTGACTCCCACCTCTAGCTCCTGCTACAGCTACTAGACCTGGCCATTGATGTCTCATCCCCAATGCTAACTACTAAGCACTTCTTTATAGTAAATTAAACAAACTTATGTAACCTGCACCGGGAACCCTTGTCTTCTTTATTTCTATTACCTCAGCCCAAACCTTAAATAAGGTAACTCTGGTATTTCAAAGCGCACCAGGAGTTTAGCATAAACAACTCTACTTTCTCATGTTCTCATTGTTTTTGGTCACATGCATTGGGCCTATCACTCAAGCTAATATCCAAACTTAATTGAAAACCATATTTCACCCAAATCCAATAGAGGCCTCTTTTCCCACATAGGATAGTGTGCCACTTTTGATGGAATAAATGGGCCGAGAAACTCAGATTTGGTTCTGGACTTTGCAACACTAAACAGTTGAAGTTCATAGTTTGAGAATACAAAAACCTTGATCTGCTTCGTCCCATAGCAAACACCCCATTAAAAATCTTCTTAACCTTTCATTAAAGACACAGATGATATCAAACGAGTTAAAGCATTTGAAATGTGAAGTAGTAAGACTTTCATTTTAACAGTATCATTTTATTCCCTTGCCTTTAGCCACAGAAGCACTGTCTGACCATCTTTTAGATGTTATTACAGATGATAATAACTGTCCTTTTGGGAGAAAAGAGAAAACATTAATTGAGATTATTCATAGATTAATAGATTCTAAGGCTAGAAAGGACTATTACGATCATCTAGTCTGTCCTCCTGTATAACACAGGAGCTGGAGATGTTACAGTTGTTAAATTCCATGCCATTTCCTAGAAGATCAAACGATTAACATAGAAAAAAGGAAGAAAAACAGCAAAGAGAGAAAATGCAGCTTCTGTCTCTGGTGTTGACTCTCACTTGTTACCTCATTTTGGTTTGATTAGCCACGCCAAGACCTAGCAAACTTGTACCTTGTGGCTGTTTAGGACATTGCTTTTAGCTGCCTTTCTAGTGACAGGCAGCTAAACACATGGCAGCGTTGCAAAATACACAGCCATGGCCTGTTAATCCAGACTCTCATTAAACGGAAGGCAAAAGGAGAGGGATAGGAAAAAGAAGAAAGAAAGTGTGGAGGGACACAGGTGGGAATGGGGGAGAGGCGCGTGATGATAACATGAATCAAAGTCTCACATCTCAGGTGGTGCTTGGGAGCTGGTGGAGGTGGCATCTCTCAGGATGAGCATCTCTCAGGATAAGGACAATGAAGGCCCAGTGATGTAATGGTGGATCCTGGGGTCTCAGAAGACCGGAGGTGGGGAAGCAGCCGTGAAGGTGAAGTTCACTTCTTCCTGTCCCCCCATCTCCTAGCCAGCAGCTAGCTTGAGTCTCCCCCAAAGCATTGGCAGAACCTTACTCCTCACCCTCATGCTACAGTCACCTGGCCAGCGACTGCCACGAGCACCAAGAGGCTGGTAACTATAACATCTGTGAGACCCCTCTCTATGTTGGTCTGTCTCTCTGTCTGTGTGTGCCTGTCTGTGTGTGTGAGTGCGAATGAAAGTACCAACTGAAACGTGTCAACGGAGTCTGTTTTATTATTAACAAGAATCTCTGTAATTGTAGTATTGATGCAATGTTCATACTGTTTTCCTAGCATTTACATTATTGATACTATTTCACTAAGTAAAGCACAATATTGATATTGCTACGGTGTTGGTACTATTTTCTTGGTATTTGCATCATTGATACTATTTAACAAATTTCTGTATTCACAATAAACGTGGCTTGTTGCCTTATCCCCTGAAAAAGATCCTGTGATATGTGTTATTTGGATAACAGAGCGACAATGTGGCCAAAAGGGCTAATGCAATCCTTGGATGTATAAACAGAGGAATCTAGACTGGGGTAGTGAGGTTATATTACCTCTTTGTTTGGAGTGACAGCTACTGGAGCACTGTGTTCAGTTTTGGTGCCCACATTTCAAGAAGGATGGTAAATTGGAGAGGGTTCAGAGAAGAGCCACGAGAACGATTTAAGGATAAGTAAACCTGCCCTGTAGTGATAGACTCAAGAGCTACCTACCAGCCAAGCACCCAAGAAAGAAAATTCTCCGAATCACCTCTGAGCACCAGCCCATCTCATCCGGGTGTGGAACCATACAAGGTGTACCTTCGTCCATCACATTTGCACACGAAGGCCCGGCAAAAGGACATGTTCATGCATTCTTGCCTAGTTTGCTAGTGTTTGTACATACAAGTGTGTGCACATTCTGTGTAGCCCTGGCACTGCAAGGAGCTTTGGGAAAGCCAAATATTCCTGTTCTCATCACAAAATGAAAACAGCAAACAGATGTTTTTGAAGTTATATTGAACTAAAACTGATGGTGAGTTTAGAAAATGGGGAAAAGGTCATGAAAGTCAGCATGGTTAGAAATGTGAGGGACCTGAAGTGTAATCATCCAGCAAGCAGTTCCTACAATGTTGAGGGCCATATGCCAATCTAAATATACAAAGACAGAAGCAGTGTTTGTGCCATGTTGAATCATGTAACTTGTGTTTTATTAATGTACAGAAATTAAATTATTGATAACGCTGTCTCTTAATATGGTTCCAGGATTCTGAACTTCTTTCAGCAATTATTTCACATCCTGTTCTCCCATTGTTATTAATCACTTGAAATTACATCAGTGATGTCATGTTTCAGAAGAGAAAAGTATTTCACAAAAAGATGAGACGTCACGAAACACTTGAGATTTTCTCTCATCTTTTGAGATTTAGACAATTTTAATCCTTCTCAATGACAATTTCAAATATAATGGTCCTCTTCCATCTTGACAAAGGATGAAGAAACCTTTTGAAGTTATCAACCAGGCTTCACACACACAAAAAGCCATGGCGTGACATCACGCACAATAATTAAGCGCTAAAGTCTCTTTGATAATTCTGCCTTTGCTGAGTTTGTTTCTTGCCACAGTGCCAAGTTGATGAAACAACTATGTCATTAAACCTTACGGATAAACAAGGATTGAAAAGGCAAGGTAGAGATTTTGGCTATGACTTTCCAGAACCTTGAATCAAAGAACAGACTGATAAATTACACTTCTGCAGCCCAACGTCTCCCACAATTCTTGACATTTGGGCTGCTCTCCTCTCTCTACAGCTTATGGAGGCAGATCGGAGTTTTGGAGCCGCGTGATCTGGCCATGCCCCCTCAACTCCTGCTTGCTTCCAGTTTCTCTGCCTCTGTGGCAGTGTGCAGAGGGGGTTTTTACAGCTCCCTGCTTTCATACCTGCCTGAGATGGTTTTTTGGGTCAGTGTTTTAGCCCGGTGTTGGAACTGCCAGCTGCAATACCTCCCTTCTGGCTCCTCTGCACATTCCAGGCATGGCCGAGCAACCTAAAAAGCACTGAATGAAATCCAGATGTTGCTCCATCTGTGAGACTGCCCTCCTCGGCTCAACAGGCAGTGGCCAGCTCGCACCCAGGCTTCCATCCCTAACTCTTAGGTTCCAGGGCTGTGAGTTGGACAGATGTGTGGGATCCCCTACCCACCAGAGCAGCTGTGACTCCAGTTTGGGAAAAAGGAATCAGGAGTTGCTGGGCAGAGTAGGGGGTCCAAGGACAAGGAGGACCCCAGTCAGCTGACTCAGGAACAAGTCCCAAGACGACCCTGGAGAACAGAGAGGGCAGACTGGTGGGATCACAAATTCCCCCCAAGTTCTAAAACGGATCCTGAGCATCCTGGGAAAAGAAACAGGGCTCATAAGCGCACCCACACGCCTTCCCAATGGCCTTCCATGAATGGGTTTCCCCTGCCCATTGCCATGGGGAGTCAGAACCAGCAGGCCAGGACTCAGAAAGAGATCCCATAAGAGGACTTCAGGCCCTCAGCAAGGCTAGCTGCAAAAGGCCTCATCAGAGCCATGACAGAGCTTGTATACTCAAGTGAGCCAAAAAAAAACAAACCCTAAAAAAATCATCCAAGAAAGCAACAAGGGGGCAGATTTGCCTATGGCTGGGGGTATTATCAATATCAGATGCTCCCAGTCAGCTTGTCCTCAGTCCCCGGGGTCTTTGCAGAGATGGTGGTGATAATCTCAGGCAAACTCAGGTCACAGGAGATCCACCTGTTCCAGCGCAGGTGATCAACTTTTTAAAACAGTGGTCAGCCCAGGGCAGTGTCCACAAGGGAATGCCCATAGGCCCTCCAGATTCCATGATCTTCACAATCACAGCCAGCTTAGATGGCTTGGGAGCACACTGGGTCCCAAATATCTCAAGGCATCTGGAGCCTGGAAGCAAGGAGCCTCCTAGAACTAAGAGCGGTCAAGCTGGCGCTACAAATGTTCCAGTCCAGCCTAGAGCTGAACCACGTCATGCTTCAGTCACACGACATAACCATTGTCGTATACGTGAACAATCCAGGGGGAACAAGAAGTGTAGGGCTTCAGGCCAAAGCAATGGAAATCATGTAGCGGGCAGAGCATTTGCTCCTCTCCTGCAGATCAGTTCACAGAAAGGGAGACCCTGAACCAGAAGAAAGACTAGCTCAGCAGGCTTATGGTGCACAGCTCCAAGTTGTGCCTCGATCAGGATGTCATTGAATTAATTGTCCGATCATTTGGTCTGCCCTTAACTGGATGATTCACAAACCTCATAAATGCGAAAAGACCAAAGTACTTCACCAGGGAAGCGGATCCCAGATCCTTAGGGACTGATGCCATACACACAGATGATCACTGGGCCTCCCCTCTGCGTTCCCACCCTTCCCATTATTAGGAAAGGTGGTTCAGAAAATAAAACGAGAACACGTGACAGTTGTAGTAACCCCACATTGGCCAAAGAGACCCTGGTTTTCAGACCTGATAGAGCTGAAATTGCCACTACAGCTCCGAAAGTCATAGGACATCTTCTCACAAGATCATCTGCTTCATCAGGACCCGAACCAGCTGCGTCTAATGGCCTGGTTATTGAAAGTGTCTGTCCTCCAAAGTCACTAGAACACTTCTTTCTTCTAGAAGAGTATCAACCTTGAAAGTGTACTCTGTCTGGATCAAGTTTTGCATTGGGTCCCAGGAACACAAAGCAAATCCTAGAAATCCGGCAATTCTGTCTATGTTGGATTTTTTCCAAGAAAGCTTCAACAAAAGTCTCCAATCAAGGACCATTGCAAGTCAAGTGTCTGCCTTTAATAGCGTGACATTCATGGGATCTATGGGTTCTCTGCCAGATCAGGTAGCGAGATTCCTTAGGTCAGTCTGGTTAGCCAAGCTGGCAATTAAACCTCTTTATCTCAAGTGGGACATGATTTGCCCCTTGTACTGACAGCCCTGACAAACCATTCCTTTCGAACCATGGACGTCAGTGTCAGCATTTTATTTGTCCACCAGAGCTTGCCTTCTGGCAGCTGTCACGTCTACCAGGGGAGTCCTGGTGTTGGCAGTGCTTTCTATGGAAGAACTTTACTGCATGTATCACGGGAACAAGGTGGTGCTGAGAACTCGAGCATTGTTTGTCCTGTAGGTGAACTCTTCTTTCCACGCTTCCCCAGAGGTGCTTCTACCTTCATTCTGTCCAAGGCCACGGTATCCCAGCCAGGAGAGGTGTCATACCTTAGATGTTGGAAGGGCTCTGAAAATGTACCTCCACCAGACAGAGTCCATGTGGAGTTCAAGGCCCTGTTTGTAGCCTTCCATCTGTAATGCCAAGGACTCAGCACTTCCAAGTCCTCTATTGCTAGATGGATTAGAATATGCGTGGTGGAAGCGTATAAGGGCATTGAAGATTCCAGTTCCCAAAGGGGTGAGGGCACACTCGATGTGATCCCTGGTGACCTTGTGGGCAGAAAGAGTTAATAAATCCACAGCAGAAATGTGTAAAGTGGCCACCTCGTCAAACGCTACCACCTTTATCACCTGTCTTTGGCAGAGGCTTCCTTGGGTGGCAGTGGCCCAGAAGTGAGCAAATTTTATAGGTGGGGCAGGAGACAGCTTTTCCTGATTCTGACCTTTTCTCTAATCCTCCCTACATTTGTTTGCTGCTTGGTACATCCCAGACATCATGAACAGTGGGAGATGCTGGGCTGCAGAACAGGAAATTATTGATAAGAAATTTCCTTTCTGCCAGCAGCACCTCCAGCAATTCCATTCACCCTGAATAGCTTCCGAGCCATGGGTCAGATAATCCGTGGAATTGTTACCATATGACTGCCTCTAGTTGACCAGTCTGTGGGTGGTCAGGCCTGGTAGTGGAAGCAAGCGTTCAGCCTACCGATTAGAACTGGGTTCAGGATGGGCAGAGTCCAAGAATGAGCCAAGAGTCAGTACTAGAGGGCCAGAAACTGAATGCCAGAGCCAGCGGGTAAACGCGAGTTGTGGGTCAGAGGCAGAGCTGTGGAATTGCAGCCAGAAGTCAGAGGGAAGCGGGCTGGAGCAGAGCAGGAGCAGAAGTTGGGATTGGAGGGAAGGGCAAACGCAGCTGCACGTTTGAGATGTGGCACATGTTGAGCAGCCACTGATCTGCTATGGGGGCCAGATTTATAACCAGGACTGCTAAGTCAGCAGCCAATCAGGGGCTGTGGCTACTCCATCAGTACCAAGGCAGGGCATCTGGACTCATTGGTTGCCTAGCAATGTAGTTAGGCAGGGAGCTGGCCAGCAGCTGTCTTACCTGATCTGGTCCCTGACAGCACTCCCCTCCTTTCCAGGTCACCTCCCAGGAGTCCTTGGGCTGGGTTTCTCAGGGTAGGCCTGCTGGAAGGCGCGCAGGAGCTCCTGGGTGTGGGTGTGTTCCATGGGTTCCCAAGACCACTCCTCTGGGATGTAGCCCTCCCATTCAATCAGATATTGGAGTCTTCCCCACACTCAGCAGGAGTCCAGAATCTGCTGGACCACCTATTCCTCTTGGCCTTGTACTGTTATCAGAAGGGAGGGAAGTGTCACGTAGTGTGATGTGGGAAGGGATTCTCAACAAAATGTTTCAGGAGGGAGACCTGGAATATGGGTAGAAATGCCTGACCACTGGATGTATGGAGGTAAGTGGTTGAGGTACAATACAGAAATTCCCTGTAAAAGTGGGAAACTGAACTGGGATGTCTGGTTGGATACTATGCTTGTGGGCAACCCATGAAAATGAAGGACGTTGTCTTCGAACAGGGAACAGGCTCTTTTCCAAGCAGTGGGGAGGCAGAAACACAGTCGAAGACGTGCCATTGTCATCAGGAGATCAACTACCACTAGTATCATGGGGTACCCTTGAAAGGTGGTAGCTCCATGTGAAGTCCATCGGTACAGTGGCCCAAGGCTGAGGTGCAGTGGGCAAGGGCTAATGGAGGCCCAGCAGTTTCACAAGGAGGGTTTTGGTCCGGGCACAGAGATCCCAGGACCGGATGCAAGTTGGAACCAAAGCCTGGAGAGCCGGCCACCAGAACTTCCTCAACACCAGGGCCTGGGTCTTGACTCGAGCAAAGTGACCAGCCAGAGGACCATCGTGGAAGTAAGCAGCAGCTGTGGGGGGCAAGACCAGACCACGAGGCTGCAAAACTCTGATCCACCTCCTTGAGCTGTAGAGAGAGGAGAGCAGCCCAGAGGTCAAGAACCATGGGAGAAACATAGCCTGTAAATGACAGCTTGGGCTCTGGAGCACAGTTCTACAGCAAAGGATGGATTCCACCGCAACTTCCACAGCTGTACACAGCAGGCTGGCAATAAGCACTCTCGCTATTGTTATTTCTGGGTTGGCATCACTGATATTGGGTGAGAGGATGGACAATGTCACACACTCTTTAAATCAAAAGAATTCTGAGCATTCACACATGTGCGCATGCAGACACACACAAATGGCCACACACACCTAGGTACTGCCAGCTCACGTGGACGCAGCCACCCACTATATGCACATACGCCTGCATAGATATATAGATTGTCTGTACAATCACATTCCTACATTTAGACACGGATGGGCATCCAGTGCGCATATACGGCCACACACAAACACTCGCATACGCACTAAATTCTCCGTGTCCCTGGAGCTAATCTCTCTGACTCCCCCGAGTTCAACTTTTGAATGTGAAGGTGAGGGTGCTTTCCTCTTTTTTCTGAAGGAAAGGACCCCAGTCTCTTGGCCTCTTCTTATGCTAGGCAAACTGAACTGAGAAAACACAAAAAGCAACACTTTAGAGAGAAGAAGCTCTGCAACTCATAAAGAAGCTGCCAGCTGCTTCCAGACGCTCATTAACATCCATTATAGCCTTGCCAAAGGCTACTTGATAAAACTGAATGAGAAGCCTGAAGTGAGAGGCTTTGAAGATGCGAAAGACGCAGAGTCTGTAAGTGAAGCCTCAGATTCCCCGAGATAAAAGCAGTCATTTAAAAGGCATAAACAAAGGGCATCAGAACTGTGCCACCATGTCTTCAGATTTAGGAGAAGGATGAAATAACCTTTTATATAATCCCATTAGCATTTCCAGTGAAAACAACAGCATCTGGGGAGGCAGAAAACGTGTATTTTCTTATCATCCTGAAAGGCCAAAGGTATTTATCTGATTTAATATTTTATAATTGATATTAAGCAACACAGAAGAACAGGCAGCAAGTCTGAAGTTGGCTACAACCTTGGAGTCACATGGAATGTGTTCTATATGCCACCCCAAACATATAGTATGAGGGTCTCGCCAATAACACAGGTCTATATGTCACAGCCCTCCTCAAGGCCATGGACTAACAGCTCCCATCCTATCAGCTGCTCCAGGATTTGCAGACAGGTGCATTCATGCTCATTAACTTACCCCACAACAACTATGCCCCAATTAACTATCTGCTGTCTGTGAGGCCAGTAACAGACATGCTATGCTTAGCAGGTCTTAGAAACAAAAAAGAACTCTCACTCCTCAAGGGTCTGCCCCAAAAGCTCTTGTCATTGAAAGTCTTTCCATTTCTTTCAGCTGGTTGTGAATCAGGCCTGCCATGATCCCTGTGTTTTGTAAACTCATATCCTAGACTCAGAGGGCTGGTCTCTGTGGTAAGCCACCCTCACAATCATATACTCCCTCTGCTTTTGCAGACTTTTTGCCCGATGCACTTACTGGTCCTAACACACCTGTCCTAATAATGTTGGAGTGGAACATCAGCTGATGCTTGACACCATGCCACTGTCTCTTTGACTGGTGAGTCAAATGTCAGCGCTGCAAGGGGATGAGGGACACGTGTCAATTCTTTACTGTCAGAAAAAAGGAGTGGCCAAATTCAGAATATTTTATCCCAGAAATGGAGAGAAGGGCCTCACGCTACAACTCTGTCGATCAGCTGAGGCCTCTCTAGCACCGAGTGGAGTGGGACAATTCCCTTCTATGTCTTACATACAACACGCTGGTTAATACACCCCAGAATGATGATAGTCTTTTTCACAACCGCATCTCATTGTTGACTCATATTCAATTTGGGATCCACTATGACCCCCAGAGCCTTTTCAGCAGTGCTACTGCCTAGCCAGTTGTTCCCTGTTTTGCAGTTGTGCATTTGATTTTTCCTTCCTAAGTGAAGTATTTTGAACTTGTTTTTATTGAATTTCACCTTGTTGATTTCAGAACAATTCTCCATTTTGTCTAGGTTGTTTTGAATTCTGACCGTTTTCTAAAATGCGGGCAATCCCGCCCAGGTTGGTATCATCTGCAATTTTTATAAGCATACTTTCCATTTCATTATCAAAGTCGTTAATGAAAATATTGACTGGTACCCACCCCGGACTGACCCCTGTGGGACCACACGAGACCACGCCCAGTTGAATAACAAACAATTAATAACTACTTTTTGAGCACAGCTTTTCAGACAGTTGTGTACCCACCTTATAGTAACTTCATCTAGACCACATTTTCCTAGTTTGCTTGTGAGAATGTCATGTGGGACTATGTCAAAAGCCTTGCTAAAATCAAGATATATCCTATCTACTGCTTCCTTCCCATCCACTAAGCCAGTAACATTGTCAAAAAAGGAAATTAAGTTGATTTGACATGATTTGTTCTTGACAAGTCTGTGGTGGCTGTTCTTTATAATCTTCTTATCCTCCAGGTGCTTACAAAATTGATTGTTTAATACTGTGTTCCAGTATCTTTCCAGGTATTGAAGTTAGGTTGACTGGTCTATAATTCCCCGGGTCCTCTCTGTTCCCCTTTGTGATGGGGTGTCCACCCCATGCAAGGCCTGAATAGGTAAATTAGGCCAATTAACCCATAGACTGGACCTGTAGGAAAGCCAGGGAATACTAAGGCCTAATTGCTGATGAAGTCCAGCTACGGGAGGAGCTGGGCCATGTTTATAAAGATGGGATGCTGGCGACAAAAAGGGTCTGCAGGGAAGTAGTCAGTAGTCCTTCCCTGAGGGCATGACAGCTACAGAATTTAGTGGTCTGCAGTCCTCCTTGAAAGGAGGACGTTTCAGTAGGTACCTTTGGGGGCGTAGACCAGAAGCTGCAGGAAGGAGTCCAGGGAAGGAGCAACAGGGTCTGAGGGAAAGTGGCCTACAGTTGCTGGGCAAAGGGTCCCTGGATTGGACCCTGGAGTGGTGGGCAGGTATGGGTTCCCATGCCAGCCACTGGGGAAGTGACACCATCTGGGCAGTGCATGCAGAGACTACCTGAGACCAGTGGTACAGAAAGACTTGGATGCCGCGGAAGGGGAAACCACATAGAGATTTGGCTGGAAGGCTGAGTCATAAAAAGGAAGCTGCAGCTCTTGGAGTGACAGAGGGCTGCAGAGTGAAAGAGAAACGGAGTAATCGTTTGCAAGTGCTGGAAAGGGATGTTGGCTAGGCAGGGCTAATCCCCAGAAGTGCCAGGAGACTGTGCCACACAGTGGTGAGTGCCCTGTCACACCCTTTTTACAGAGAGCTACATTTGCCCTTCTCCAGTCTTTTGGGACCTCGCCGGTCCTCCAAGAGTTCTCAAACATAGCTGCTAATGGTTTTGAGATTGCTTCAGCTAGGCCCTTAAGTATCCTAGGATGGATTTCATCAGGCCCTGACAACTTGAATACATCTAACTTGTCTAAATATTTTTAACCCATTCTTTTTCTCGTTTGGATTGCATTCCTTCCCTCATGTTAATTTTAGTTGTTGAGTATCTGGTCACCATTAACCTTTCTAGTGAAGACTGAAGCAAACTATGCATTAAACATTTTAGCCTTCCTGACATCATTAGTTATTAGCTCTTCTTCTCCACTAAGTAGAGGACCTCCACTTTCCTTTGTCTTTCTCTTGGTCCTAGTGTATTTCAAAGAACTCCTTCATATGTTCCTTGTTAGGTGTAACATTTTATATTTAACCTTTCTGGTTTTTGTCCCTACATTCTTATGCCATTCTTTTTACTCCTCCTTGACAATTTGTTCGTGTTTCCACCTTTTTTTGTATTATTCCTTTTTTATTTTCAGGTCACTAAAGAGCTTCTGATAGAGCCCTAATGGCTGTTCATTGTTCCTTAGTCTCAATAAGACTAAGAGGATCCAATGGCTGAAAGCTGAGGTTGATAAAGTTCCAACTGGAAATAAGGTGCAAATTTTTAAGATTGAAGCTGATTAGGCAGCAGAACAGATTACTAATGGACAATGTCAATTCTCCATCGTTAGTATTCTTTGAATCTTGATTGGATGTCTGTCTAAAAGTTCTATTCTGACTCTATCACAAGTCAATGGGCTGGATACAGATAGGGTGACCAGATGTTCCAATTTTATATGGACAGTCCCAATATTCAGGGCTTCATCTTATGTTGATGCCTATTACCCCGCTCCCTGTCCTGATATTTCACACTTGCTCTCTGGTCACCCGAGATACAAGACTCACTGGCTGAGATTCACTGGACTTTGTTATGCAGAAGGTCAGACTAGATGAGCATAATTATCCCTTCTGGCTTTAAAATTTATGAATCTATTAACCATTTCTCATTTGCAGTCCATCTAATTTCCAATCTCTTTATTATTTCTGTGTCCTCACTGGTATTCCCAACTCCTCACAATTTAGTGCTGTGGAACTTTTTAATGTGCTGTTTTCTCCCTCTTCCAGATCCTTACTAAAAAGGTTTGATACCCAAACAACCCTGGATGCAAAATGTCCTTTGCCACCTACTATTGGACAGGCGACTGCAACCCCTGTAGTCAGATTCAGACTTAGACAGATTGACCCATGCATTTGTGATTTGTGCTCTGCTCTCTGTACTAGCTCTCCATTGAGTATCTGATCAAATGGAAAGGTTTGGTCCTTGTCTTTAAAACTTTCAGTTCCCAAGTTCCCCAAAGGACAACATCTCCATGCATTATTGTGACCTTTCACAGCAGCTACGTTCCATGGGAAGAACAGAAATGTCACCCTCAGGACTGAGACTCAGGCGTGCAGAAAACCAGTCTTGGCACTCGGCCTGGGAATCTAGAGCTTGGTCCTGAAGGAGACTAGTGTTGTTCAAATAACAAATATCACAGGATCTTTTTCAGGGGATAAGGCATCAAGCTACGTTTATTGTGAATACAGAAATTTGGTAAATAGTATCAATAATGCAAATACCAAGAAGAAAGTATCAATGCTGTAACAACATCAATATTGTGCTTTACTTCATTGCACATTTCAGTTGGTACTTTCATTCACGTTCATACACACATAGACAAATATCCAGAGGAGTCTCACAGATGTTCTAGTTACCAGACTCTTGGTGCTCGTGGTAGTCACTGGCCAGGTGACTGTAGCAGAAGGGTGAGGAGCAAGGTTCTGCCGACGCACATCGGTGCTCCTGGCTGGTGTGGTGATGTACACCTAATCCTCCAGCCTTCATCTTTCTGTTCCATTTTATAGGAAAAAGACCTCATGTAAGTCTATGGGTTTTTGCTCTGTCATGCTGCATCTGCATTTGGTGTGATCCTTAATCACCCACATTGTTGCAAGCCTGATCAGATTTTGTTCTTTGGAGTGGGCTAACTCCAAAGTTATCAGGGTGGGCTCCACTTCTGCCAGTTGAGTGGTAAAAGTTATCTTCAGTCTTTCTTCCTTCCTCAAATGTTTTAGGTGAGGCTGGTGTTTTCTTGTCTGTTTTGACATCCCTTACTGAGACCAATTGTTCAATCACTTGTCTACACCCACCTCAATTGCTCAGCCATTCACACTTCAATCACTCAGTGCAAACTCCTAGCAGAAGAATTCACATATTTTTAAAGCAAACATTATTTCATTTTTGCCAGTGTCTTTCACAATTAGGTAGGTATATTACATTTCACAGTGTGGCTTTTTATACTTAAAATAGGGTTTTTACAAATATATTGAAAGTGGGTAAAATTAACAGATAAAATGGTCAGAACGGTTTTACAATCAATCTTAGAAGTAAAGACAGACTTGAATTATTATGCAGTAAATGGATATTTTAAAAAGGCTGAAGTGAACATTTCAAAGGAGAGAACAATAAGAGTTAGCTGAAGTTTTAGCTTTCGATTAAAGTTACAATGTATGAGGCTGAAGTGCCTCTTGGTAGAAAGGTGGTGGTGGGAGGGTTGTTTGTGGCTCTGTTCTTTCATGTATTTTATGAAAACAGGATTGGGCCAACATGACCGTGAACCTTAGCATTTTCAGAACAAATTGCAAAAGCCATTTCCTCGATCAGCCTTCGAACATAACAAAAACCCACTCTGTAGCAGCAACGAATCCTGACTACAGAGTGGGGAAAGAGAGGAAAAGGAATACAGAAATTTTTTTCACCCGAATTTGTGAGGCATCCAACACAATCTAATCTAGGTAAATCTAAAACTGATTGCTGCTGAACCCACAAGATACCCATCACTGTCACTTTGACCAATCCAATCCCATTGTTTCCTTGTACTCCCTCGTCTATTGTCTCTCATTTTATATGTTGATTGTAATCTTTGGGGCAGGGACTGTCTTCCTGTTTTGTGTCTGGATAGCGCCCAACACCTGGGGTCCTAGTCCATGACCCAAGGACTTAAATGTGAAGGAGGCTTCTAATTTCTTCAACTATACAAAAACTATCTGAAACTTGCAACCTAAGAAGGGAAAAATCTTATAGGAAAAGGCTCCAGATATAGTTGAATGACTAGTCACCAAGTTTATTAAGAGTAGGCAGAGAGCCTCTAGTGAATGGAAAAATGGGTTGAATGAAAAGAAAGCAACATCATGGAGGTTAGAAAATGTAGGAAGAAAGTGAGAATTGCTAAAAGTTAAGCTGAATTAGCTCTTGCCAAGGAAATAAATGAGAGATGTTTCAGTTTTATAAATAGAGAATAAGGAAGGATGAGGTTGAGCTGCTGCATGGATGGGCAGGAAATTAAAGCTAATTTAGGTATGACCCAAAAACTAAATGAATATTTTGCCTGAGTTTTCAGTAGCAGTGATCATATGAAACATATCCACGAAGGCAGGGAAATGAGTGCCTAGAAATGGAAATCCCACATCTGAGATAGAAGAAAAACTTAATGAGCTTATGCACTCAAATCAGGGGGATCAGATCACGTCCATCCCAGGATACTGAAAGAATTGGTACGAGATTGCTAGTCCAGTGTCATGGGATTCATTTACTCACTGCTGTGGCACCTCTTCGTGGCCCATCCGGGCCTAGCTGACTATCAGTGGGACACTCCCTCCCTTCAGGTTCTTGCCCCAGGGCCTCTCTCTGGAGTCTGATTACTGATTCACCACTCAGGGTGCTCCCTCTTCATGGCGTGGCCCTCCAGCCAGCTCAATATAAGCCTTCCCTTCCAGGCTAATTTCAAAGTCCAGCTAGGCAAACTGCCTGAAGAAGTCTTCTGCTCTACTACCCCATCTGTGCCACATTCCCCATGGCTGGCAGGGGAACCCAATCCCACCCACTACTCCAGGTTCCAGCCTAGGGACCATGCATCCAGCAGTCAAGGTCTGTACTCTCCCAAACTCTACTGGTTTCCCGGGGCTGCTGCTTACTTCACTTCTGTCAGGCTCCCTTCTCCAACCACTCTGGGTATGCCTTTCCATCAGGGCTTCTATTTTTCCCCAGCTGCTTCTTGTCCCTCTCTAAGCCCACGGAGTGAATCTAGGCCTTCTGTTCTGCAACCCCCTTCTTGGCCCCTACTTCCTCATTTTATAGCATCTTAGCCTGCCTCTTGCCCAGCTGGGCTCCATAGTTAATTAAAAGCTTACCAGCCCTGACTCTCCTCCAGGTGCAGCCTGTCACAGAGTTAACTGCCCTCTTCTCTCTACTCAGGTCTTGTGTGATAGGCACCCCAACACATCCAATAAGGATTTTTAATAAATCTGTCTATTCAGGAGTAGTACTGTAAGATGAGAATAGTGAATGTTGCCCCTATATTTGAGTGAAAAAAGTGCTCTGGGCAATTACAGATCTGGTAGTCTGTCCTCAGTAGTGTGCAAGGTTTTAGAGCCAATTGTGAAGGAATGAATAATTACATTCATAGAGATAAATGGCAAAGGGAATGTAATGCAACATGTGTTTACCAAATGTAGAACATGCCAGACTAGCCTGATTTTCTTCCTTGAGAAAATAACTTTTTTTTTTTTAAAGATAAGTACAGCAGATCTAACGTGTGGACTTCAGACATTTGACATGGTTCCACGTGGGAAATTCTAGTTAAATTTGAGAAGATGAGGATCAGTACAACATTGTAAGCTGAATAAGGGGAGAAGGCAACAGTTTGTGCTGAAATGTAAACTATCACACTACAGGGAGGTTACTCGCAGAGTTCCTCAAGGATCTGTTTTGAAACCAGTCTTAATCAATATTTTTATTAATGACTTTGGCAGAAAAAGTAGGAGTGTCCTAATGAAACTTCCTGATGATACAAAGTTGGGAGGAGTCATCAATACAGAGGAAGACTAGAATATTATACAGGAAGGTCTGGATGGTGTAGAAGACTGGATTGACAGAAATGGGATGAAATGCAATAGTACAAAGTGCAAGGTCATGCATTTAGGGTCTAAAAAATAAGAATTAAGATGGGGGCTCATCAGTTGGAAGTGACAGAGGAAGAGAGAGACCTGGGTGTGTTGGATGATTACAAGATGACTATGAGCCACCAATTAGATGTGCCTGTGAAAAAGGTGAATGCGATCCAAGATATATTAGGTGAGGTACCTCACTTGAAATACTCTGCAACTCTGGTCACCCATATTTAAGAAAGGTGAATTTAAACTGGAACAGGTGCAGAGAAGAATCACTAAGATGATCTCGGAGAATGGTGGGTCTGTTTTATAAGAAGAGACTGAAAGAGGTTGGCTTGTGTGGTCTCTCAAAAAAAGGCTGAGAGGATAGGATTGCTTTCTGTAAATATATTAGGGGTAAATAGCAAGGAGGATGAAAAGCTAGTTAAGCTAAAAGAAAATGTTGGTATAAGAACAAATGGCTATAAATTGGCCATGAACAAGTTCAGGGAGGAATTTAGGTTTTTAATCATCAGAAGGGTGAAGTTCTGGAACAGCCTCCCATTAGGAATTGTAGGGGCAAGCAACTTAATTAGATTTAAGAAAAAGCTGGACAAATGTATGAGTGCAATTGTATGACAGGTTTGCTTGTGATAGTTGGGGGCAGGTTCAAAAGCCTTGGGGCTCACTCTGGTTTATCCTGTGTTCCTAAAGCTCATGCTTAAGGATTTCAGCTGGCCACTGATGTCCTTCCTCTGAAGCATCAGGGATGGCTATGCCTGGAGATGGGACACTAAGCAGGGTAGGCCAGGTCTCAGAGGTGACATCGAGCCTTCTTTCTCAGGTACTTGCCTGGCTGGTTCTTGTTCACATGCTCCAGGGCTGACTGATGGCTGTATGTGGGGTTGGGGAGCAATTTCCTCCAAGCCAGATTAGCAGTGACCACAGGATGGGTGGGGCGGGGTTTCACCTTTTTTTGCAGCATGTGTGTGCTGGTCACTTGCCAGTATTATCTGGGTATATCTCATTTAATCATTTATCTGTTGTTAGAGAGGCCTTGAGGACTGGTGTGCCTCAGTTCCACATAATAGTCTGGTCTCCTGTGTCTCCCTTTCACTCTGGTTGCATTTTGATCGGTGGGTTTAGTGGGCAGGTGGTATTGGTGGCCTGAGATACAGGTGGTCAGACCAGGTGATCTAGTGATCTCTTCTGGCCTTAAACTCCGACTGGGATTCCTAGGGGCTATGATGATTGATGCCACTTTGTGAGGAACTTTTAATAAGGCACTGCATAGAATGTTGTGGTAAATACCCATTCACAAGACACCATATGATGGTTTAGCTTCACCTACTGTTCTTCAATTTGTGATGAACCAGATCTTCAATCAGGTAGCTTGTTTTCATACTGATATTTTATTCATAGCCTTCTCCCTAGAGAAACCCTTCTAGAGAGGAAGTGCTTAGACACCAAGAGCAGCGTGGAATCTGAGTGAAGCAGGTGTGCACTATCTGGGACAGCAAAGAAACTCAAGGTTTGGAGCCCTATGCAGACTATGCTGCAGCTGTAGTCCCAGCATCATTGTCAAAAGGTGCCTCTGAATTATCATTGTTTTAATTGTTACATTACATTGGCCACTCCATGGAAAAGATCTTAACTACTTTAAGAATTCTACACAAGTTATTACAGGTGGAAAAGCCTGGAGATGGCCAGAGAGTATGATACTTATTTGAAATAATGGGAACAACTGTGTTAGAGGCTGCCAAATAATTGCTAAATAACACTTACAACCCACTCTGTCTAGCCTGTGTGGCATCACCATCAGAAGGGGGGATACAGGAACACTGAAAATGTGAGAGAGGATAAAATCAGCGGGCCATCTAGCCCAGTATCCTGCCTCTGACAGTGACTCGTATCAGATGCTTCACAGAAAGGTGCAAGAAACCCATAGACAGTTATAGAAAAACCCTCCCATAGGGAAAATTTAGAGTCTGGCTCATACGCTGAAGCAGAAGGCTTATAATCATTTTATCCTATCTAATGTAATGGTGGATATTATTTATAGATACAAATATCTAGTCCTTTTTGGAATCTACCTATACGAAGCTCTTGGCCTCAATAATATGGTGATCAGCCTTTCTGTTTGAGTGGCAAACAATTTCTAGCAGTTCTCCTTTCTCTTTGTCAACATGACTTGGCTCTTCAACAGCTGCACTGTTCTGAAAATAAGTGACACATGCTTATGTCATAAGACACAGCTTGAAAAGTCCAGGTTTTTGCAAGCAGTCTGGTTGAGGGAAATATATTTTGGAACATCTGGCAAGCCCCTGGTTAAAATATTATGCATATATAATGTCTGCATGAGTCAGGAAGCATGTAGACTTTTAAAATATGATATGTTTATCCTATAGTTTAATATTTTATGTTGGCACTTCAGACCAACTACAGCACAACACAGTAGTGCTATAAATGGTAGGACAGCATAACAGATGGTACAATGAGTGTCCAGCAGTATAAAAAAAGGGAGGGAAACACTCACATCCACTGTTAGTGGTGACAAATGGGTACACTGTGAAATACTATCTTTTTAAAAGGCTTTTGATTCCACTTGTACAGCCCTTTCCTGCTCTGATCTTCACATCCCCAAGCATTTTCACTGGGAAAAAGATTTCTTCATAAGAAGTCCTTTGTTTTGTTTTATCGGAAAGACCTTTTTTCCATAGCCCTTGTAATGTCTTCTTTCTTCCTTTTACCCTGGAATTTGGTATGAACAAAAAGAACATCTTCCCTCACCACTCCTTTTATTGAGATTGTGTGCCTTGATTCTCCATTCCACTTTCTCTGCACTCTCACCACCACCAGCCGCTTGAGTGGGACAGAATTCTAATGACATATTCTGCCATTAAAGAGAAGGAAATGTCTTTTGACACCAAGATATTCACCTGTTTTACCAGGACGTAAATGCAAGTTTTGTTCAGCTCAGGGGGGATATAGGGCTGAAAAAGTTCTGATCCACAGCTCCATCTCAAATTCACAAGACTTGAAGGGAGTCTGAAATCATACAAAATGTGTTTGGCCACTTGGAAACTTAAAACCATTTGAAAATATTTCTCATATAAATGCCTAAAGGTAGGTGCTGAAGGCCAGAGTTAGGTTTTAAATAAAAGCTTATGTTTAAGTACTGACCATGGATTGGGTATCTAGCATTAATTCCTTGACAGAGGGAATGTGGGGGAAGATTGTCATCAAGGGAGGGACAACATATAATAGGATGTCCAGGCATCCTACCCTGCAGTAAGAGTTAGAGGGCATGCCTGCATTTTATTTTCCATTTGAAGCCCTGATTTCTGTAGGATAGGACCCAAGGACAGAAGGGGAAGAGAGGGAGACTATAAACTTTCAGGGTCCTCTCTGGGTGGCAGGAGAAGACAGAAGAGAGTCATTGTTAAAACAGAAAACAGCTTTTGGAGTCACATTATGCTGAGTCTGTGGGCCAGTAATGTGTTTCTTCGTAGGAGCTAGAGAAATCACAGGTGCGACTGAAAGCGATTACCTCTTCAGGGAAGTAATTAATGTTGTTTAATACTGACCTTCTCCTGACAGCAGGCACCAACTGTGAATTGTTGTAGAGCTGATCTGCTCCCATGATGGGATGCTGAGGGTCTATGATAAAGCTGTTCTCCCAATATGTAGTATGTCTGTCTGATCAGAATGACATGGCTGTGTGGAAACCAAAGCTCGTTGGCTTGGCAGCAGGAGGGACCAGAGGTTCCTGTGATGTGGTTATAGGCCTGGAGGCTGCAATAGCTTGTTTAGGCAGAAGCATCAATCATACAGCAGGAAGTCATTTGCTGAATTGAGAAAGGCATAACGCTGGAAGAAATGTGAAAGCAAACATGGGGAGTTATTCATTTTCAGATGAAATCATGGGAGACAGGAACAGGAAATCAAGGGAATTCCCTCTTTCTTCATTGCTCATTGAAGCTTCAGTAGATAAAACTTTTTCATTTTCTTCTGAATTGGTGTCATCTTTCCTTAGGATAAGGCCCTAGTAAAACCTGCCCTTGGGTACCAGGCTGATGGACACAACACAGGAGCATAAATAAGGGGCTGAAAATAATCATTAGTATGATACTGACACACTTTTTCCCCCCAATACCCCTGCCTCAAGATGGACAGTGCTCAGAGAATGAGGCTGTAAAGAACAAAACTATCAGACACATATATAAATACGATTTGTTGGAAAAGAGTGATCATGGATTTTGTAAAGGGAAGTAATGCCTCACTCATCTACCAGAATTGTTTGAGCAGGTCAACAGGCATCTCGGCGAAGGTGATCCAGTGGATACAGTGTACTTAGATTTTCAGAAAGCCTTTGACAAGGTCCCTCACCACAGGCTCTTAAGCAAAGTAAGTGATAATAGGAAAGGTCCTCTCCTGGATCACTAACTGGTTAAAAGATACATAAGAAAGAATAGGAATAAATGGTCGGTTTTCAGAATGGAGCGAGGGAAATAGTGGTGTTCCACAGGATCTGTATTAGAACCAGTACTGTTCAACATAATTCTAAATGATATGGAAAAAGGGGATAAACAGTGGGGTGGCAAAATTTGCATATGATACAAAATTACTTAAGACTGTTAAGTTCAAAGCAGCCTTCAAAGAGTTACAAAGGGATCTCACAAAACTAGGTGACTGGGCAACAAAATGGCAGATGAAATTGTTTTGATAAATGCAAAGTAATGCACGTTGGAAAACATAATCCCAACTATAAATATAAAATGATACGGTCTAAATTAGCTGTTACCACTCTAGAAAGAGGTCTTGGAGTGATTGTAGATAGTTCTCTGAAAACATCCATTCAACGTGCAGCAGCAGTCTAAAACGCTAACAGAATGTTAGACAGCTTTAGGACAGGGATAGATAAGACAGAAAATATCATATTGCCCCTTTTTAAATCCATGGTATGCCCACATCTTGAATACAGTGTGCAAATCTAGTCACCCCATCTCAAAAAAGATATACTGGAATTAGAAAATGTACAGAAAAGGCCAACACAAATTATGAGGGGTATGCAAAAGCATCCATAGAAACAGAGATTAATAAGAGTGGAGCTTTTCAGCTGGGAAAAGAGGACTAAGGGGGGATAAGATAGCGGTCTATAAAATCATGACTGGTGTGGAGAAATTAAATAAGGAGGTGTTATTTATTCCTCCTAACAGCAGAACTAGGGGGTCAACAAATAAATAGGCAGCAGATTTAAAACAAACAAACGGAAGTATTTCTTCACACAATGCAGTCAACCTGTGGAACCCTTTTCCAGAGGATGTTGTGAAGGCCAAGATTATAAAGGAATTCAAAAAACTAGCTAAATTCATGGAGGATGGGCCATCAATGGCAATTAGCCAGATGGGCGGAGATTGGTTTGCCGGGCGATGAGAGGGTTCACTTGACGACGGCCTGTTCGGTTCATTGCCTCTGAAGCACCTGGCGTTGGCCCCGGCGGAAGACAGGCTACTGGGCTAGACGGACCATGGGCGTGACCCACTGTGGCCCTTTCGGCGTTGACCAGCTACGTCCAATTCGGAGGCTGCGTCGGCTCCTGGGACTTGGACTCGACAGACTGAGACGTAGGGTGGAAACGAACCCCCAGATTTCACCGCCCGGCCTGGCCCATTCAGACTGCCTCAGCCGGGCTCCCGACCAGCCCTCCCTTGGCAGCCGCCCTCCACAGGGTCCCCGAGCGGGCGCCAGTCTGGGAAGGGGACCCCCGCACGGCTGACGGGCACAGCGCCCCGGAGGCCCGGAGCGCGGGAACACGCGACTGCCCGGCCGGGAAGCGGGAGGGCCCAAGGGCCAGCAGGCGGCAGCTCGCGGGGTCGGCCCCGGGCCGGCCGGACAAAGCGCCGCGCGCTGCCCGCTCAGGGCCCGCGCGGCCAGAGCCCCGCCGCCCCAGCGCCGCGCGCCCGAGGCAGGGTCTGGGCCCTGGTGACCGCCGCGCCCAGGCCCGTCCAGCGGCCCTCGCGCCTACGGCTGAGGCGAGCGGCGCGAG